>BMAO01038975.1:0-180732 GCA_019973975.1 Trichonephila clavata | reverse complement strand
GTAAGGGGACATAGTACCTTTAACCCATCAATTTATCGATTTTTCAAAAATATTTTAAAAAATAATTTGAACTGTTTGGAGTATTTTAAAACAAACGCGTCAAAATCCGATAATTATTACGCTCAGTACAGGAAAAAATGTAAATGTCTAAAGAGACTTTGCTCTTTAAATGGAATGTAAACCAAACCGCTATTCCGTTAGTTTCGGTTTCGACCTGTATATAAAACTGCATTTTTTTCTTAAATTTTCAATTTTATTATAATTGTCTTTTGATTGGAGAAGCATATCTACAACTCAACACATTTCGAATTCAAGCAGATGTTTATTTACATTTGTATTTCTACTGCGTTGTTTTGCTTGCTAAGTCTGCCTTCCTTGATAATAGTTTTCGAAAAAGTATTGAGTAATCATTAATTTTTATTTGATAATTCATACTTGTGCATATATTAATATGAGTAGTAAATCCGCTAGAAGATCTACGGATTATAGAAGAAAGGAAAGGCATTTTTGTGGGAATCAACATTCTAAAACGAAACGTTAGAACCGGTAGGCATCGATGTGTCATCAGCTTCATCTAAGAAACTGTGTTTGGATAGCGGTTCCTATCAAAGCAACTCCAGTGAAAGTAAGGGTTATCGATTGATAAATCTAGACATTCTTTTAGAAGAATTATCAAAATATTTAATATGCTTTTACTGTGGCTCAAAAGCAGTTTTGAAAGAAAAGGTTCTGTTTGGACTAGTATCAGAATTTTACATTGATTGTGATTCATGTGCTATGCAATCAACTTTTAAAAGTTCACCAGTGTTTGAGTCAAGTAACCACGACTATGAAATAAACACTCGCATTACATATGCTATGCGTACACTAGGGGTTGGTCTACGTGGAATTAAAACCTTTGTTCGGTGATGGATTTGCCTCCACCGTTTCACAAAAGTCCTATGATAGGATTTTGAATAATATAAAATCTGCTGGTTCCATTGTAGCTGTTTCTTCAATGAACAAAGCTGCAAAAGAAGAGATTGCAGCATCCGAAACAAATGAAATATGTGTTAGTGGTGATGGAACTTGGAAAACTCGGGGTCATACATCTCGCATTGGTGTCTGCAGCATTATTGGTGATATTACAGGAAAATTATTGATGTCGAAGTTTTATCATCATATTGCAAAGGCTGTGATCAATGGAAAAGTCCGAAATGTGGAATTGCATATGAAAAATGGAAAAAAAGTCATGAACCACATTGCGTGAAAAATCATTCTGGTTCTTCTAATAAAATGGAAGTGGAAGGAATGAAGAGAATTTTTAGACGTTCCGTATTGGAAAGAAATGCCAAATATGTGAAATATATTGGTGACGGTGACACTAAAACATTCCCAGAGCTGCAAAGTACGGTGTTGTACAATTTAGAAAAAATTGAATGTGTTGGTCATATACAGAAGCGGATGGGTGCCAGACTTCGTAAGTTGAAACTGATGAATCGTGGCAAAAAGCTATCAGATGGCAAAAGTATAAGTGGGAAAAAATCGCCTGACAGATAAAATAATAGATAAATTCACTACTTACTATGGAAATGCTATACGTGAGAACTGCAGCTCCGCAGATGATATGCGTAAATCCATTTGGGCCATTTATTGCCATTACCGCTCTACAGATGAAGAACCAATGCATTACTTCTGCCCAGTTGGTGCGTCCTCATGGTGTGGTTATCAAAAGGCGAAATACTCCGAAAATGAATCATACAAACATAACAGCAATGTGCCAACCTCTGTTATGGATGCAATAAAACCAATATTTGCAGAATTATCCTCACCTAAGTTATTGAAAAAATGTTTAGGGGGAAAGACTCAGAATTCAAATGAATCTTTCAACTCTACGGTTTGGAAATACTGCCCGAAAACATCAGGATCTTCTAAGAGAATAGTTGATATTGCAGTGAATGAGGCAGTTGTATTGTATAATGATGGAATGGCTGGTCGCTTGGATATTATGAAACATCTGGGTTGTAAAGTAGGGCATTTTTCTGTCACTTATGCTTTTCAGGTGATAAAGCTCGAATAAAAGAAGCCGAAATAAAGTCTAGATCTTCAACATTAGATGCTCGTAGGGCTTTGAGAATGAGAAAAAAAGCCATGCATGAGCATTTTGTTGAAATAGAAGGTGTAACATATGAGGCGGGTGCATTTTAAGTATTCAAAAATTGTATTTTGTGGTACAAAATTATAATGCAATGTTTAAACGTGATTTTCTCAGTTTGTAATTTTCACACTTTCCCGCAAGATTAAAAAAAAAGTTTTGATTGTAGAGTTCTAAAATTTTATGTGGTTATTGTTCTTATCATTTATGATTCTGTGAACCTCAGTTTTGTTAATACGGTGAATAGATTTTATTTTATAACATGATAGATGGAAAAAAAATTACTAATTATAAATTTTATGATATCTAAATTTTTTAATTTTTTTAAATGTGGTAGAAATTTAAAATTTGAGGTTTACAGAATTAAGGCATTATTTAGCTTTAATTTGGTACATAAATGAAGGTTCTACTGTACATCTTTCAAAAGTTATCTTGCGGGTAACAGAAGGTAAGTAATTTTTATTTTAAAATTTTTGTGTGCATATTTTGTGCTGTTAAAAAAAATGTATTAATTTAAAAGCAAAAATTGATTAAGTATTTTAAACTTTGAACTGTTTTGAACAATTTGTAAAAAAAAATCATAAGAATATGCAAAATTTATTGATTTATGTTGAATCGAAGAAGTATGTCAAAATGTACAATTTTTGGTTTCGAAAGGTACTAAGTAGTTTTTTATTTGATGAGTTTTTTCCTCATCCTTGGCTCAGCGATCCTAAATCATGCTAGAGCAAATCAGCCGCGTAAGAAAAGATCGTCTACTGCGTCTGAGTCACAGAAGACAATCTCTCAAATTTTTGTATCAGAGTTTATGGTACAACTAAGTATATTCTTGGTATCCAGTTTAAAAAGACCCCTTTAAATGTTATTGGAATTTTAGGCACATTCACGTTGAGATCATTATCTAAAAACGATTTCCAGACTTATGCCAAGTTTAAAAATTAAAAAATAATAATAAATGGTCTTCAATTATTAAAGTAACTTTTGATTTATGAATTTCGAATTCATTCTTTCTCCAAGTGATCCTAAATCAGGGGGAGGGGGGAACCTTTATGGGTCAAAGGGCCATTTTTACTAAAGAAATGCTTAATAAGGTATAGACGTGCCGTAAAATAATTTTGATTTGTGATTATTAGGAAAATAATAAAACCAAATACAACCCCAAAATCTTTATTCACCACGAAAAAATATATTTTGCACTGTATAATAGTAAATGTTGTATTTATAGATATATATATACACGTTTAATTCAAATTAAACGTATGAGTGTGACTTAAGATTGTCAGATTAGATGACAAATAACTCATAATAGGTTTGTAAGATGTTACTTTCAGTAAAATGCATGCTGAATTGGAGTCATTTGTAAAACGATTTCTAAGCGAGTCCTTAATGCTATTTATCTCTGAAAATGACTCGCAGGCATAGGTAGATTAAAATGGGGTTATAATAGCATGAGTCAGTTTCTTCAAACAATTAAATGTGTCTGGAATCGAATTCCACGTTTCCAAAATTTCATTACAGGTATTTTTACTATATAATCAATTCTAACCTTTTCCTTGCTTCAATAAATTTTTGAATCCATATTGAACTACACTGGAAATCAATCGGTTCCATTTAAAATCCTATTTCCAACCAATCCGCATTGGGACAAGTTTAGTTTAACAAATGAAGTCACATCAGGGTACATAATAAACGAGAACGTTTCCAATACCTATTTGGACTGAGAACATCTCGCTAAAAATTCCTTGACTGAAGAATCAATAACGGAAATAAATTCTTCACACAATAACTTTCTTCGACTACTTTCTCATGTATATCTTATTTTTATTTCAAGTTTGGGAAGAACTTGTAATTTCTTGTAATAGTATCGTATATCAAGACATGCAGTTTAGTGTCAAAAGGGTGAATGGGATCTCTCATGAAGATTACTTCATAGTGAACTTTGTTATTTTGTGCTAAAATGCAAACCATTCTGATCGGTGGCGTGTCCAAAATATTGTGTCACGTGCCATTGGTTTGCCATCCCTGTTGTAAATTATACTAGAGAGTAAATCAGTCGAGTAAATATATAATCCATAAGAATACATACAAATAATTACAAAACCTAAGTACATTACTATACAATCAAGATAGTAAGAGATGTTAGCCACAGTAGTACAAAAGCAAACTCGTAGCCTTGGGAACCAAGATTGCAGGTTTAAACAAAGTTTTGCAGCTAGCCAACCTTCACCTGTAATTTGCCTATACTCTGGGCTATAGGGAAAGGAAGGAATATTAAGAGAAATTTAAATATTACAAATAAAAAACGCAATATTATTAATATATAACGATAAAATTATAGTCTACTATTACTAGTATAGAGTTAAATCGATGCAATGAAACTAGATGATAAACTTACTTCGTATGTATGCGAACATGACCAACCACTCGACTACCCCTTTCATCTCTATTATTGACAACAATCCCGAGGTGCCCTAGGGATCTTTTCCTTTTCCCACAGGGTTTACTGTCTTTGGTAAACACGGGCTTCACGAACCCGGGGTACCCTAGTGATCCTTCTCTATTTTCGACCCTCTTTCTTGTCATTCAATTCATTCTTTCTTTCTCTTCCCGTCTAGACCACAGATATTAAAACAAATGTTTGGCGCAGTATAGCCGAAATCGACTCTTGCGCCAATAAACCCCAAAATCACCCTATTATTGACAGCTAAGGGGTTAAATGCAGTGGCCGAATAGCTATGGTCGCGAGTTTTATGGTCAGATATGTTTAAGTCTAACCGAAATTTCATTAATGTGATTGGAGTTTTTTTGTTAACGTCACATTTTGAAGCAAAACCAAGGCTATTGGTGATGATCCTCGTAGTTTCGAGCTTCGGTCAAGTGAAAACGACACCTAAACTCGTATAACATTCTAAGAACATACACATTACACAAACATTAGTTCTCAATAGATTTACCATGTACCAGCCTCTCTTTATGGCAGGTTTTGAGTGGTTCCGGGACTGGAACCTAGATTCAACAGAAAGGGAGCTAGGTATGAGTTCGTGACCATGATGTTGGTAGACTACTGAAACAGTGTATAATACTATTATTACTAAATATGCTTTTAGCATAGTTTTCTCCTCAATTAGGCTGGTTTTAATGTATAAAGTTTTTCATTATACCCAAGGAAACACGAAAGCATTTTGTTTATGGGCAGCATTATTTCTGTCGAATCGTAGGTTCAAGTCTTGGTGCCACTAAAAGACCCATCGCATAGAGGGGGCTGAGATGTACTCGATCTATCGAACCTCTAAGCCCGGACATTGGCATGAAGGAGGGAGTGCTTATTAACGTCGCAACACGAGGGTTATTTGTTTCTGGCATGGTAATTTGAACCTTGGTCAAATGATGAAGATAACACCTGTGCTGGCCCCTCCTTCTCATTACCACACCAATGGTAGGACCTTGAGCCCCGACGGATTTAACATGTATCAGCCCATCTACAAGGCGGAAATTCAATATCACTAGGGCTCCAACTAATATGCACGTCGGCCACGAGTCCGTGAGTAAGTGAATATTAATGTCGCCCTATTCAGATACTTGTGGGCCTTTGGCGACGAACCTCGTAATTTTTGACCTTGTGATGCTCAAATGACTAAAACGACACCTCTCTCTCAGCTGGCACCCCTCTCCTAATTTTCACACCATACCACCGGGAGAGCGTTTGAGCATCGGCAGATTTAACGTGAATCAGTCCCCTACACAGATCTTCAGCGGTACTAAGCTCGAACTCATGACACGTCGGCTCCGAATCTGTGACCATGACCACTAGGTTATCGCGGTCCCATAATATACTTTAATGTCAGATTGATGAGGAAATTCAAATATTGTTAAAAAGAGTCGTCCTGTGTGATAATCTCGTCTCTTGCTTTAGCACCACACACTTTTTCGAAATATTTCTAAGTTTGATACAACGTTCCACCACCTGGGTGTGCTGGGGAAGCTTTGTAAATCTGAATCTTTTATTACACAATTACATGGAAGAGCTGATGATGGGATCATAGCTGTTGCTCGATCAAGAATGCTTTATTATATGATAGAATGTGTGAACTTCTATCCCCCAATGTAAGGAGGCTGAATGTAGGTATTTGAGATAGCATACCCCTCTCCAAACTAACAAACAACGCCAATAGAAGACTTTGAACCTCAACATATTTAACGCTCGTCAGCTTCTCTCTGTGGCTTTTTTTAGTGACACCAGGAATCAAATCCCCAACTCAATTGAAACAAAGCCAACTACGAGGTCGCGACTGTGACTACTTAGTGTCATAGTCACATCATGTGTTTTACTAAGTGTTTTACTAAGTCACATCATGTGTTTTTCTACATTGTTTTTCCTTATTAAAGTTAAACTCACTCTGGAAGGATGTGAAAAAGTTTAGAAAGTGTGGTGTTAGCTGTTTTGTCATCTTCGTCATTTGATTGTGGATCAAATTTACAAGATTCATCAAGTAAATATGCATATAGCAAATTAATGTGAGTGGAATTTCATATAACTCCAACATTTATGAACATTTTACAAAAATATTTTGTGCGTGATAAAAATACATGTCAAAGATTATTTCATATCGAATTTCAATAAAATGAAAAAGAAAAAATTATACAGATTTTACTCCCCTTAACCCTTTTTGACTGTCCTGCCCGAGACAATCTCGGGCTCGGCACTAGTGTTTCAAAATAACATTCCCGAATATAATACGGAGTTATTTTTTGAGTTTATCTTATCGATATACCCGAAAACAAATCGAGAGAAATTTATTTTGGCTTCATCTCCTTTGTGAAATCCGAATATATATCGGGAAAAGTTAATTTGAACTCAAATCAACAGATGGCGCTTGATAAAGCAGTATTCATGATACTTCTATGATCAACCTCAAAAATAAAAAATGAACAAAATTAAGATATACTCAAGCCAAAGATTGTTTTTGACTACAATCTAGATATGGTTGTAGATCACTGTGATCAGGAAATATTCTGTCATCCGACAGACCGAAAACTCGAGAAAAATTATTATAAAAAGATATATATTTTTTTAACATTTACTAGACAAGATACTCTGGAGCTCATTTTTGTTCTATAAAAGTGTAGTTGTGTGAAACTTATTATATTTTTAGATTTTCGAATCCGAGATGAAGATTTTTTTTATATAAAAATGATGATGCAGCTTCTAAACAAAAGAATCCTGGCAGATCAATTACAGTAGATAGTGAGTGACATTTTAGATCCCATATTCCTCCTACTCGTACGAAATGTCAGCCTATAAGACAAAGTATGTTCAAAAAAAGATGCCCCCTCAGGGGGCTCACCTTCTTTAGGTGAGTACGGGTGTCACAATCCCGAGGTGCCCTAGTGATCTTTTCCTTTTCCCACAGGGTTTACTGTCTTTGGTAAACACGGGCTTCACGAACCCGGGGTACCCTAGTGATCCTTCTCTATTTTCGACCCTCTTTCTTGTCATTCAATTCATTCTTTCTTTCTCTTCCCGTCTAGACCACAGATATTAAAACAAATGTTTGGCGCAGTATAGCCGAAATCGGCTCTTGCGCCAATAAACCCCAAAATCACTCACTCAAAAAAAGATGCAAAAGAAAAAAAATAAAGGAAGCACAATTCTGGTGTGTGTGTAATGATTGCGGAATTGGTTTGTGCTTGGAAAAGTGTTTCCAGCCATAACACACAAAATTGAATAATTGTATTACAAATAGATGTTATTTTTTATTTATTTTTTAGAAAATAATGTTCCACTAAAAAAAAATTACCACAGCCATCTCAGAAGAACATGTAGTTTCGACAAAACCTAATAATTTTTATGCATGTTATTCAAACAATCAATTTTTAACTACAAAGTATGTTTTATTTTGTACTAAAAATTTGATTTTTGCAATTAAAATATTTGACATTTTATGTATCCAAATCATCAAAGTAACTTTACAGTTAAAGAGTTAAGAGTAACAAGCACTCTAGCTTTCAACACAGAAAGACATCTGAAAAGTATCTAATAAAATTAAACACATTTCCTGACTTTCGAAAGATACCCCACTATATAAATTTTAACTTCAATACTTGCACTTAATACTGAAAAGAGGAACAAATACGCTTACTCTAGAATTTTACAAAATACCGGAAAAGTACATCCTACAATGGCAGTTGCCGCTGTATATTTTCGCAATTGAATAAACACTCATATTTTTCTCTCTAAATGTATTTCCCCCCATGTTAAGACAAAGCCAAAAATTTCATATTTTGCGAAAGGAACTCATTCAAAAATATAACAAGATCAGATGAATGCTTGGAGCGCATTTTCCACGAACAGGGAAAAAAAGGGAAAAGTTTTCAGCTTGTTGTAACTGGATTCTGTACATTTACGGATTTTCACTCATATTATCTTCCTCTTTCTCGCTCTTTTGCACATTTAGAGCTGGAGGCGAATTTACTCCAAAAAGTATAAGCACAAAAACTTTTTCCCGAGTATGAATTATTCGTTAAAAGGAAAAATGTTCTTCGGAAAGCGTTACTTTCCGTGTAAGTTTTAACACTTACAGAAGGCTTTTTGAGATTTATTTTAGGTTCGCCTGTTAGTATATCAAGTTAGGACATCTGCTTCTGACAAGTAGGCGATTTTTGAAAACCGATTTAAAATCTAGCGTTATTTTTTCCCCCTCTCCTTTTCTTGCTAATACGGAATATGTTTAATATTTTCTACTGAAATCGAAGAATTTAAAAACTGGAGTTGAAAACTGATAATATTACGTGTTATAACTTAAGTGCGACGTAAAGTTATTTATGAATAGATTTGTGTTTAAGAAATAGTAAATTCGAAAAAATGTGTATTTACGATTAGATTTCAAAATAAAATGTATGATTTTTATTAGATTTATTTATAAAACTATTGGTAGTCACTTCTTTAAAAATAAATTCCTTTCAGAAAAATATTAATCTCTTAATAAAAAATCAAGCTTTGCTCGTGACATTTAAATTTGGAGTTCACAAAAAAGAATACTTGACAACCATTCTACATGTTGAATTATATTACTAAAAGCTATTTTTATATTATTATTATTTCCTTTATATAAGAATTTATTGAAAATGAAAAAGGTACAAAAGATAGTGTATTAGTTGAACAGAATATGTATTATACATATAGTAAATATGTAAATTGATAAATTATAATAATGTAATTCAATTAATAAAATACTTAATGTGTATGTAATTTAACCTTTTTGTAACACCCTTTTAAAAGCTTCACTTGTATTTAACAGAATCTTTGAATTCAATTTTTACCCACTTTGAAAGGTCAGATTAATTCGAAATTTTGCTCACTTGTTCAGAACCGATGGCAATACAATAATTTAATAATTTGGTTCCATTGTCTTGATCAGAATCACCAGGATTAACTATTTCCCTTTTTCAGTCCCATCCCTCATCTGGTGACTAATTTCAGATCCCATCTCCAGATTTCGCGATGGCTGCCGTAGCCAAGTGGTCAAGGCATCGGATCATGACTAGAGTGTCATGAATTCGAGCCCAGTTCCACTGAAGACCCGCCGTGTAGGGGAACAATGCACGTTAAATCTGTCGAGAGCTCAAACATTCTCCCGTTGGTCTGGCGTGGTAGTTAAGAGAGGGGGTGTCAGCTCAGGTGTCGTCCGCGTCACTTGACCATGGTTCAAAATTACGCTGTCCGTCGCCAAAAGCCCTCGAGTAGCTGAACAGTGTGACGTTAATATTCCCTCCCTCACTCACTCCAGATTTGGCGACTAAAAGAGTAATTTACTACTTAATTTAACTATAAAAGGGTATTTTTTCAGTTTTTTCAATCTGTAATTTATTTATTCTTTAGTTAAGGCTTAAGAATCCTTTTCACCCGAGTAGGAGTGGTTGAAAGTTTGGAGAGGGGTGCTGGTTAAGTTCGTTCGCGTGACTTGACCGTGGCACAAAATTACGAGATCCGTCGCCAGTTAAAATCAAATCAATCAAAACCTTTACTTTGGTGTGGTGTATAAGTGAGTGTTTATCAATGTCACATTTAAAGCAACACGATGGCATTGGCGACTAATCTCGTAATTTTGAACCTTGGTACGGTGACGAGGATGACACCAGAACCAGCGCCTTTCTCGTAATTTCCATACAACGTCAATATGAGGATTTAACTTCCCTCAGCCCCTTTACACAGTGGAATTTCAGTGTCATCAGGATTCAGACCGGGTACTCAACAAGGTTGACCGTGTAGCCACAATGGTCGACCCCATTACCAATGGTCTACTGTGACCTCTCACTTTGGTGTGATATGGATGCCAAGAGATTGGCATCCCAATTCAGGTGTTGAAATCAATTAACCATGGCTCGAGTTTTCGAGGTACACTCGCTTGGCTGTAGTAATCAGACTTTGTATTGCGTAGAGATAGACAGCTGAAAACGTTCAATAGTTTGTGATTAATTCAAATCAAACTAAAACTTGTTTTTTTTTAAGCAATAAGGATTGATGGGTACAATGTTTACAAACTCTACCTCTACATTCTATTGAATTGAACATGGATTTGTATAGAGAACATGAAACGTAATTAGGAGGGAAAATAAAAGTCCATTTTCTCTTTGTAATTCATAATTATGAAGCTGGTTTGAAATGATCGTGGAAAAAAATCAGTCATTTTTTTTTCTTATTAAATTACAGTTACCATAATTTGTATTATTGCTTTTTTTAAAAAAAATAAATGGCGATTGTATAATTTTCGAAATATTCTGTATTAGTATTGTTGATAAATTCAGACTACTTTCAATGAATGCATGTAGTAACGCAACAAGTAGTCTGTGTTGTTTTCAAGCATCTTTTGCCGTTTATAGTATCTCTTATATTCCCTTCTGATTAGACAAAAGTAACCGAATTGAATGAATTCATTTTTTGTACTTAGTGTTATACCATCGACCAATTTGTCAAATGAAAAGACATCGCCAAATGCAACCTATAGTGAAAAACTTGTCTCCATACACAGTGCCGATTTAAGCTCATTTCGGCCATGGGCGCAGAATATCTATGGGTTCCCTTCGCACTGTTGGATCAAAATTTATTATCAGAAAACCTGGTTAAGCCCAGCTTAACCGGGTCCTTTTGCACCCTTCCGGGCTCCGGGCACCCATCCTGAGTACCCAATGGATAAACTGGCACCTGTCCATACAAGTAAAAATACAATCTTATTTGGTGCATACGATGGCAGTCTTTAGTGACGTCTTTTAGTTCTGTGATGTTTTTTGATTCAGCGAAATTGGTCGACGGTATTATGCGTAAGTACCTACTTTTTTAAAGATTTGATATTGTTCATATATATATATTGTATGTGGATTGATGAAACTTAAAGCTCCTTCCAAAAATTGTTTTTGGAGGAATTATGGCCGGGAATGTAAAAACGATTATTCTTGGAACTGAATTCAACGAGATGAATTGTTTCTCTTTAGGAAGACTAATTTTTTGAATTTTAAATTGTTGGTGTGGTGTGGAAGTTAAGAGAGGAGGTTCCAGCTCAGCTGTCGTCTTCATCACTTGACCATGGTTCAAAATTACGAGGTCCGTCACCCAAAGGTCTCGTGCAGCTGAACAGTGCGATGTTAATATTCACTCACCCCAATTGTATTTGCTAAAACGATAAAGTCCATGAAAGAAAAGGTAGCAAATATGCATTGATGAATTTTTATCTGAATGAAAATTCTTTATTATTCCATAGTTCTAAAAATTGTTATCTAATACCTTAAGTTGGATTATTAAAGAAAATCCTTTTAAATATAATAAATAAATAAATCGCTTTGGACTGTGAATAAATTATGTATTTTTTAATCCAGCGGTCGCCAACTTTTAGAACATCATAGATCATTAAATGCATAATTTATGTTTGGCAAACTACTCAAAGTGAGAACTATATGGCGGAATACAATATTTCTATTTTCATTTTATTTTTATGTCTGTTTACATTTCTATATCACTGAAAGTGAATTTCAAGAAATGCTGGAATAAACCAGCAGCGCAAAGTGAAATCAGCAAATTAAAGTATTTGGCTACCAATTTACCATAGTTGCCAACTCACATTTTCAAATATCCCTAGATACATCTACAAAAGTAGCTAAAAATCAGTTAACTCAAAAGAAATTTTGTTAAAAGTAATAACTAAAATTTTAAAAAAGTGTAGTCCACATATTCTATAACATATTTTCTGGTTTACTCGCTATTTTTGAAACTGAATCTTCATAAAATTATAAATAGCATCCCAGTATTTCTGCGGATTATCAAAACCTTTTTACGGATTACCTATTGGCAACCCCTAGATTGATCTAAGCGACTTGTACAATATGAATTCATGTAACACGGAAAGTATCTAATATATGTTTCGTTTTATAATTTCCGTACTACTTACTCTTGAGAACAATAAACGCAAAGCCTTTAATTGGAAACACTCGCGTAGCTATTCTTAAAGGGGGGCGCGTAGCTATTCTTTAAGCTATTCTTAAGCTTGTATCAAAATTCTGTGAAAGGATCTTTTTTGGTCCCTTATCTTTCTACGATTTTTTGTGTACGCATTTTAAGACCCTTGAAACTTGGGGGCCCCGTATCATTGATACGATTGATATGGTGGTAGCTACGCCCCTGATTGGAAAGATAGTGGTTTACACCCCCCCCCCGCCAAAATAAAAGTTAAAAAAAACTGTTTTTGAATTCAGGCCTTTGATCCATCTACTACCAATAATAATAAATAAATAAAATAACCCGGAATTTTTTTTTAAAAGAAAAATTTATTTCTAATTTTTTTTCTCTTTTTGCAGTACATTTATTATTAGAAATACAAAACTCGCTTGCTATCATACGTACCAACAAAAGAAATCCCTAAAAGCTCAGTAGCTTCATATTCACCATGAAAACATATCCCGAAACATCTGCTTATTCTATATTATTACCCCTGAATAATAATAGAGAAAAACGCTTTTAAAAATATATTTGCAATAGAGATAACGCATTTACAGAACTGTTCATATTTAATGGACTACGGGTTTGAAGAAAAGGGGATAGAAAAAAAATAATAAAATCGTATTTCTAAAGACTTCTTTTAGATGGTGTAAGTTTCGCCGCTCTGGTAATAGAGTGCCGGTGTGTAATGGGCCGTAAGACACGGTAAAGGCGAAAAGCAGTAAGGGCACCTAATGATAACAATGACAGTTTCGCACAGTACTCTCTCTCCCTAGTTTCACAATCCCCCACCACTCACAGAGAAAAGAAGCATGAAATCTCTACCGACAGCCTCCAGTTAGGCACGAAGAATGGCAATCATGGCATAAAAAAAGAATCCATTCCGAATATTTTTGCTTTTTAATGTACCATACCTATTTTTGGTTGCAACCTCTCTTACGCGTCGGGAAATCAAAGGAATTTTTTTATATATAGTAGTCGAGACATATTTTTCCAAAATCCACACTTGCCTTTGAAGTTTTTGCCGACACCGTAATGTGGTTGCATTTATACTGTTTTTCAAAGTACACTTCTGTGGATGTTCAGTGTATTGGTTCAGATATATTTTTCCGCATACGAAATGGACAGATATCAATTGTAAACAGGCCAACGAACTCGACAAATTACGTCATAACACACTATACGAATGTTTTGTTTTAATGCATGCATAGTTAAAATACAACTTATAATGTTTATTAGTTTCTATATGATTAGAAATTATTTTAATATTTTGGATATATAACGAAATCTGGTATATTTTTCTAGAATTGTAGAGGTCTTATTACAAAAGAGAAATGTCTCTGCCCCATTGTGACTATATCAGTTTAATGATTTTTGAAAATACATAAAAGCTAATAAACTGAATTGGAACAGAAATAAGTAGTGTAAAGAACTATAAAGCCCTTATATCTGAATTTTTCTACGAATAGAGAATTTAAATGCATTATTTGAAAACACATTTTTAAACAAATATATGAATTTAAGCTTCTTTTGCATATTTCTGCAAATAAAAACTTTTGTATCATAAATTGAATTATTACCAAGCATATATATATAATTTCTGTGTGTGAAGTAAACATGTTCTGATACTCAAATTATCCTAATATATGAGAAGAGAAAAAACTTCTTCTGAAAATATTTCTCAACTTTGTGATGGTTATCAATAAAGAAATCTTTTTTATATTTTAGTGTAAAATTCATAAAAAACAAGGGGAAATAATGGGTACCAAACCATGTTAATTTTTTTTTCTTTTCTGTATTTCTGTCCAATATGAAAACAAAAATTCTGTAAGTTTGCGATAAAGGGCACATTAATATAGGCTTCAACCCTATACTCTTAGTCCATTCACTGCCTACTACAAGAAAACACGTACTTCGTGCAACATATTTAGATTGATTAAAACATATATACATATTTTATTTCTGTAGTTATATACGATGAGCTTTCAAGTAGAAATCAATGCAGAGAGCTGGCTTTTGGGACATACTGGATAAAAATATCTACTTTACTTGCTATCATTATTATTGCATCACACATCTATATAATTAACTGTCCGGCAGATGAAATTAGGAAAAGAGCTTGTAAAATCAAACAAAATGACCTGAAAAATTTAATTGGGGGAAAAAAAGAAACCACTGTGCGAAATTATAAATCAGTGGAGGTACACATTGTTAGTTTTCAAACTCCTCCCATACTTTAAACGATTTTTAATTTTTAGCTTAAAAAATATGTGCCTCGGAGATTTCGTCTTATTAATTTTTAAATGTAAACCCTTTCCATAAAAGTAATCTACGTACGTCACTGTTGCAGTTGTGTGTGTGGAATTCATCGCAGAAATTTAAATTAGTAGCGTTAGCTTCAAAAGTTATCACGTAGTGTTTATTGTTTCCAAATTAGTTTTTTTTCTTTTTTTGTAAATACCCCATTTCAGTATTATACCTGTAACTTAATATAAATAGATTTTTCTTTAAGATGAAATCTTAGCACCTAAGCCCAGGCATTGTAAATTCTCCTGACAGTGAATGGGTTAACATACAAAATGAAAGGGATAAAGTAATCGAAGGCAATAACTGAAATGGATTTGGAATTTATGACGAATGGGATTCGCAATTTAATCGAGCAACAACAATAATCAAAGGGATAACAACATGGCAAAAATTTATAATAAACAATGGGCCAAATTCATGTGACGTCATAATCACATGATAACGTGCAGCCATGTGTTTCCCACCAATCAGTTCATAAATTCATGCGACGTCATAGTTATATCATAAATGTAATCACGTGTTTCCAGCCAATTAGTTCATGTGCTTCACTGTTGCCAACTTTTGATTTTTTTTGCAAAAGCTTTCTTTTAAAAAGTGCATATCTCTGTCAACGATAACAATACACATAGCTAAATAAAATGAGATTAATTTAAAAGTGCACGTATAATGTAAAGGATTTTTTTGATTAAAAAAATTATTTGAAGAATTTTAACACGTAAACATCTTTAACCAATCATCGAGTTTTAAATGTTATCTAAACTTTACAAGTAGAACTACTAGTATATTAGTTTTTAATCAATGGAGAACACGTGATTGACTTTATCATGTGATCATCATGAATTTAGTCCATTGGCTAGTGTGTAGTATAATACAAAGTATGATGATTCTTATGACTTCCTACTTGGTAATGTTTTCGGTGTTGTACATTAAAGTTTATTAACACGAGCAATAAGTATCTGCAATATAGAAATATGTAATTTCAATTTAATATTACATCTATTCTTTTTTGGTAAAAAAGGTTAATTAAATCCAATTTTAATATAGTAAAGCAAATTTGTAATTTTCATAAAGTACACGTTGCTGAAGCTGCATAAATTTCTTCCGCAAATGATGAAAAATTAGGTTATGAAGCATTTTTTATAATCATTACGAATATTGGTTATTTAGGATTATTGCAGAATGGTGAATTGTGAAAATGGTGTTTAGAATTGATAATAATTGTAAAAATAGTCTATGGTAAACTATGTGGTATATATATTATCGTACTAACTATGTGTGTGTGTGAGAGGATTTTCTAATTTATATAAGAGATTATTTGTTCGTAGTTAAATTAACACTGATTAACTAAGTAAAAATAAGCTTTATTTTAAGGAAGTTTATAATATATTATCTTAAATATAGGTTAAAGAAAAATATTGAAAGATAAAAAGTAGTATACATTTCTTATCAGAGACGTACAATAGAATTTTATTCGCAGATTAGAAATTACCGCCAAGTTAAAAAATAATAAAGTGGGTGAATTAGACCACACCAACAAGTACTATGTATTACTAATTTGTAACGATCATTCATGCTTTCTCATCTATAAAGCAAAAATAATCAATATTTAATAAAATTGAGGTTAATGGTTATCAATAGAGAAAGCTAAAGTTCAACTTCACAAAACGATATGGGGGGGGGGGAGAGCCAAGCACTTAACTATTTTTCAATTCCTAATATTAGTTCACACTCTCCTTATATATCTATAGTTATTTATTTATATATTTTGTTCAAATTTTCTATCGTTAATAGAATACTTTATATTCATCCATTCAAGTTCAAATGTATTTTTTTAAACTTGCAGTGGATGACACTCGATGCTAATACAGTTTATCCAAATATTAATTCCTTAATCATGAATAATTAGTAACAAACAAAAATAAAAGCCCAACACCATATATAAATAGGAAAATTGATCACAATGGATAGTGCGTTGGACTTCTAATCCAAAGGGCGTGGGTTCAATTACCACCTAGGATGGCCTAATTTCTGAGAATGTGATTTCTTTTTCTATTGTACTATTTATTAGAATTATTAAATTTAATTAATGAATAGATAGTAAAAAAAAAAAATAGTAATCGTCCAACATCAAATATAGAAAGGAAAATGGAAAATCGCTTTCTATTTTGCCACTTAATATTGTGATCCTGTTATATGTATATGCATAATTATAATATGTAATTGTAATTATTCAATAAAAAATAACTAAAATAAAATTTTTCTTTGTTGACCTAAATAGGAATTGACTTAAAAAGGTTTTTTTTTTTAAATTTTAATTGTTAAGAACTAAGTCCAACTGTGCAACTTTTTTCCTGTTCACAAAAATGCTCGAAATCAAAAATATTTCTGTGCTATAATCATACTTATAATCATTTACACTTCTACTCATTTAAAATTCATAAGCACTCAATAAATATTCGCTTTTCCCCCACTTTAATAAGCAAAATTAAGGTATAGTTCGTTTAGTAAAAGACTATGTTGCCCCGGTAGCCAAGTGGTCATGGTCGCAAACTCGTGGCTGGTATTGTTTCATTGAGTCGCAGGTTTGATTCCTGATGTCATTACAAACGTTTAGAGAACCTCCGCTCGCGTTTGTGGGTAGGCGTACAGAAGGAAAGGCCCTTTAGAGCATGCAACAATATTGATTTCATCCTTTCAATTATATCTTAACAATCACACAAGTATGATCCTACGTGAAGCAAGTCAGTTTTAAACTAATTTAAATATTTATATTCAGGAATTTGTACTTTATCACTAACTGCAGATACTCTGCTGTATTCAATAATATCCACGCGAGTCGATTACTGCTTTCCTCAAGAACAAGAAATTATTCTATTTATTTTAAATACAAAACGCTCAATAGCTAGCTATACTTTTTCTTTATTTTCTCTCACCTACTCAATACACTTGACTTTAAATATTGATAGTATTTTATATAAATCACAGTTCCTATACAGAAAGAGGTTCTCCAATCAAATAATGTCTGAAAAGTATATTCTCTTAAGCAGGGGTGTCAAACTAGTGGCCCGCAATGGACATTTTTGCAGCTCGGATAATCTATTGGCTCACAATAATACATTATAAAATAATAAACCAACGCAGAATAAAAATAATATAGATAGAATTCGCTAAAGGTTTCTTTCTACACTCTTTTTTTGCTGCTATTAAATAAAATGCGCACATTTATTTCGAAAATACTACAATTAGGTAAATACGGTATTTAACCCGGTACTTCAAGCGCGAAAAAAGTACCTTAACTTCAAGCGCAGGGTATCTTATACCCAAGTGTGTTTACATTCGTTTTTTACCGTAAAATTTGCATGCAAAGGTGAAAAAGGAAGAAAATTAGGAAATACAATGTGTTTATTACACTTTTCATACTTAAATTTCGTTTTTCTGTTCTTTTTATTAGGGCATTCAGTACATTGTTTTTACGCTCTTTCAGTTTTCGTCGCGAGTGAGTACGAGGTTTTCACTGGATGTTAATTTTTTTAAAAAAAATTTCGTAGAAGCATTGCTTGCTGGTTTTTACATTCTTCTGTTAATTCAAATCCAAAACACTTCAGGAACCAGTGTCTGGTTTGATGTTTAGTAGGTGGTTTCTAACTACTAAAAAGCCAATTTGAGCATTTATTGCCGCAGCGTTCAACAACATAAAAAATATTGTCATAGGCAAACAATTACATTTTCTAGCCATTGAATATGAAGTGGTCATTTTATCAAGGACGCTAATTACTCCCTCAGTTATGTAGATAGATTTCAGTAGAAGAATCACATTGCTGTTATACTCTTCATCATTCGATTCTTCCTTATCATCCCTGCAAAGAGACTTTTTTCCTCCGAAAATACTGTTGTACTATATCTGTTTAATTACTTAAACATCACATTTCTTCATCACAACTGCAATAATGCGCCATTGTATAAGAAAGATTTTAAAGTGTGATCATGCATTTAGAAGAGTAACGGCGATTCACGCGCAGGGTATGACATACCCGAAGAGGTGATATCCAAAAATATACCTTTAGAATTCGTCTACAAGCTAAGGCCCTCAAAGTATATGGCCTTAAAGTCAGTTACACAAGAAACTAATCATTTTTCAAAAAATGTTTAGATGGAGTCTTAAAAAAAGTTAGGCAGTGGGTTTGACATACCCTGCACGTGAAGTGCCGGGTTAAGGGGGCTCACCCATGTGATAGGCTGAAAAAATTAAATTTTTTTTCATAAATTGCTTTCTTAACATCTCTAGATTACGGTGGTTAAGTGATTTTTTAAAATTCGAAGTCGTTATAAAGAAGCAAGTGTTAGAAGAGCAGCTGTTTTGAGCGCTGAGTTGGCAATCGAAGGCTGGGCCTATTGTATACAGTCGGCTTGATACCATTGACCCTTTTATGCAACTATACGTCCATATAAGTATAGACAAGTTTGTAGAGGTTTAAAAGAAAATATCTATAGCTATTACATATTTCGTCGAACTTGTTTTAGCCTTCGCTACCGGGCATCGCCGATTGAGGGTAAGTTAAGATTTTCATTGTTTTAATCGGCCTTGAAACTTTAAACGCGTTTTTTACAAAACTGTGTTTTTCAAAATACCTTCATCGTATCTCAAGAACGGTTTGACCGAATGACCAACTTTATCGAGTAGACTCAGCACATACATACGCACCAAATGAAATACGATCATTCCAAAATTCAAAATATTTCTATTTTTTATAACAAAAATATAACACCCCCCCCCCATAAAATTCGAAACTTTTTCTTCAGAGGTCTACAAAAGATCTCATTATTGATATTTTCAATTGAGTATAGCCCATTCTGTGCATTTAAACTTATAGATTAAAACGCCGTTAATTGTTTTATAATTTCAGATAAGCCAATCAGCCGGAATCATGGAGGAAGTGAGCGTCCATCTTTTCGAGGCGGGCGTGTTCAGAGCGCTATAACTCACGTTCTATTCGATATTTTTGGCTAAACATTTACATCATACTCTTGAAATACATATAAATATATGATGAAAAAATTTAAAGTTCTATCTTTTTACTGGTCGTGAAAAAAAAAAAATTCTCTGAAAATGCCTAAAAAACAGGCCGTTACATGGGTGAACCCCCTTAAGCAAAAAAAAAACTTAAATATGTCAAAAGTTAGGTTATGAATATTGATTTTTTGTGTGTCCCACCTAAAGTTAAACCTTGTTTGCTCCACCCAAGTTGGCCTTTGAGTTTGTCACCCTTGCCCTAGAGGTCTTCAAACTGTGTTCGACGAGACCGCGGGGTTCCTCGAGACGCAATAAAAAAAATCGAAAAGATACTTATAAATGTGTATGCAAAATGGATTCACGTTCTCTAAAATGATTAATGTATACCCACACAAGAATTTCAAGCTCATTCCTGTGGTTAAAAATTTTATTCATATGATAAAAGAATATTTTAAAACGTTTTATCTTTATATATTACTTACTAGACTATATGAATATTTTATTGCTTACTATCCTGAGTTCCACGAGGTAGTTTTACACTCGTTAATGCAATGTCTTACAAAACTAAATAGCTTTCTAATGGAAAATGCATCATTTTATATTTATGAAAAACACAACATATCAACAGATTCGATGTTAAAAATCTAAATTTAAGCGAGAACAGATCTTAAATTTGATGTTGCAAATTCATGCAAAATTCACAGTATTTCTCACACAGCTATAAACATTTTAAGGCCATTCAGAACGATGCGTATTTGTGAAAAATACTTCTCACAATGTGAGTGGCTACAAAAGCAAAGTATAGAAACAAATGAAACTCAGATTATGAATGCGATTACAGTTATTCTCAATAGATCTAGACCTGGACAGTTGGTGTGAAAAAATGCAAGTACATATCCCAGTTACTAAACATAATGCTTGGGTAGGTGACACTTGGATCACAGATTAACATTATTAGTGGGTAAATTATATTAAAAAATTAGATAAGAATTTTTTAATAATAAATGTAATACTTTTTTAATTGTCTTTACATTGATCTATTGTTGATCTTGAAATGTTACAATAAGGCATATTCTTCTAAGAGTGTGTGTGTGAAATAGGGTTCTGCGAAAATACTTTCATGTTCTGCCGACTGGGAGGGCGTAATTGATTTGTCGCTGGCCTTCTGTATCCAAGATTGCGGGTTCGGCCCCGGCCCAAGTCGGGGGATTTTCATGATGTAGAAAATCAACAGCGGCCATGTCGTATGACTATGCGGCATGTAAAAAAACCCTTGAAGTGCCCGTTTGGCTTGGGTGCTCTCGGCAAAATTAAATTCCTAAGTTCAACTTCGCATCGTCAAAGCTCAGGTGCTTACATCTGGGGAGGGAAATGGGCGTCAAAATTACTTGCGGCATTTGGTGTCACCTATGCGGTGCCGCACTAAAAAAAGTGATACCAGCTCCTTGGGAAGGAACTAGGTCTGCAAAGGTAAAAAATGCCTATACACAGCCCCATTAGAAAAAAAAACTTTCTAGTTCTAGGGGTTCCACGAACATTCCTTCTAGCTCTTGGGGTTCTGTTAATTGAAAAAAGTTTGGAGACTACTGCCCTAAAAGATTAGTTGAAGACCCGAAAAGACAACCCGTTTAAGGGTAGATGCATGCTAAGTCTAGTGGCCGAGGTAGCCTAGTCGTTAAGGTCACGAACTCGTGGCCGGCCTGTTTATGAGTTCAGGCCTAGTGCCGCTGAAGACTCGCTGTGTAGAGGAGGCCGAGGCACGTTAAATACGTTGAAGCTCAAACGTCCTCCAATTCCAAGGGTAATTTCAGGTGCCGTCTTTGTCACTTGACTAGGGTTCAAAATTACGAGGTCCGTCACCAATAGCCTTCCTGTACCATAATAATGAGACGTAAATATACTCATTCACTATGTTAAATCTGCCAAGGGTCACTTTGACATTGGGTGGAAAGCTTGGAGAGTGGGACGCCGGCTCAGGTGTCGCTTTTATCACTTGATAGAGGACCTCCGTCGTCAGTAGCCCTGATGTAATTTTAAAGGGGAGCGTTAATAAAAGTAAAATTAGCATAAGTTGAAGACATTAAAAATACAGATTACCTTTTCAGTGCATTCTTTTTTGATTTTTTTTAAATAATACAATATTTTTTCAAATTTTTATATGTACATTTCCTTGGAACCCTTCTCATAGATTACAAGACAGAAGCAAACAAAAATCCATACAAAAAAACTAGGTTTTTTTTTATTTTGAATTACATCCCACAAATATGTAAACAAGAAATTGGATCGTCAACACAATTGGTAGCGATAAGCACCGCAGCAAGCATTCCATCCCTCTTGTATCATTTGTCCCCAAAAATAAAAGTAGATGCAGCTGACTCTAAAGCTAATATGTTATTTTTCTTAAAGCTTTCGGCGGGATATCGGTTACAAAAGTTCGAAGCTTGTTTTCCCCTTCAATGGATCTCAATCGGATTCCATGTCAATTCTACTTCTCTTCTTCTGTCCTGCCCCTCCGGGCTATTTCAGCACTCTTTTCATCCCCCACCCTTGCCGTCCCCGTGCCCCATGCCAGATTGCTTTCCAATGTACGGATTACTTTAAGTCAAGCAATTTGCAGAAAAGTGGTATAGATGCCAGATGCGAATTTTATTGCAACTACATAGAATGATGGAGTAAAAAAGTTGGCGTCGTCAACCAAGGGCACGCGTGCCAATTTTGGCACGCAGAACAATTTTCAGTGGCACTCTATACTACACTACAAATTTGTCAGTTTTCATTTGGATGGAAATTGATAATTTTAAAATGGAATTAATTGAGTAAACGTACTCAGAATTATAGAGAATAAATTTTATTAAATTACGAAAATATCTGAAAGATAACTCTTATGATAAATCGAAAGCTATTTTAAATAGTTGGATGTAATTGCTGTTGAAAATTAATTGTTTCAAGAGAATTGCAATTTGGGTTGCGCACAGTGGCGTATATAAGAGATAAAGGTTCAAATTCCTCATAGACCAACAGATTTAATTTTTACAATTGACATTAAACTATTAGCGCTTTTCATTCACGAATTTTATAGAATATACCCTCATTTCTCCCATGAGGGAAATCTACAACGGTTCTGTGCTACTGGTTCTACATATCTGTGTATTGGCACACACAGGAATTTTTCAAGGAGACGGGGGAGGGTCCAAGGTATAAAGTCCCCCACACTCTCATATCATCACCAACATATTCTTTTGATTTTGTTGGAAAAAACAGTAAAAAATTATTTATTGAATAAATAATTAGCATTAATTATTTAAATAATGAATACTTAATAATAAATACTTAATTTAATTTTACGTATTATATACATAGGGTTATAATCAATCGACAAAAAATCAAGAGCTATGGGGGAGGGTTTGAACCTGGGGATATTCCCCTTGTGTGCGCCACTGTATCTGTGAGAAAGTTTTTTTCTTAATTTGAAATATATTTTAAGCCAGCAAAGAAGCTGTGACTGAACTGAATGTTCAGACTCGTGTCCAGTTATACCCCTGATATTGCGATATAAAGTACAGCTGGTGCAGAGACAAGGTTTGCGTTCAAAAATACTTATTTTTCATTTAACTATATTTATGTAAATCTTACGTTTTATGCAGTTATTTAAATATATATTTAAAACATAGAACTGTGAATCTATATTTTTTGACCTCTGTACTCTAAATTTGCATGCACTTCAGCGGGATCGAACTGTTTCAAATATTTCAAACTTTTCACCACCCTGAATCATAATGTTAGATCGGCACACAACAGCTGCAAAGTTGCTGACCCCTGGAGTACAGTTTGTTGAATATAAAAATATTTATAACAATCTCCCCCTTTCTTTTCTTTTAAAGTTGTCAAGGAACGATTATTTTAGCTATACCAAAAAGTTTTGCTTGACCACTTCCCAAATGCCTGCTTTCCCCGACAATGAAATTAATTTTCAAATATTTGCTTGTAACATAGATACAATTCTCTTATAGTTCATATTGGGATGGATTCTATTCTAGCTCACACTTTTATTTATCACCAACTTGGCGAAATATTATCCTCATATTAGATACAATACAGAAAAATGAGTTGTTGGCGCAGTTTGGCACAATTTGCTTATCCTCTTTGTCTAAGGTGTTGGCTAAAATAAGATTTTACCTTCGTATAGAAACAAAATAAAACTCGCACAACATTAATTATTTTTTTATGAATCCATTGATGTGTAAAAGAAAAATTATATGTAATCAAGAGTTCCAGAAAGAATTGAAATCGAATCAAATTATTAAGAAATTTTCGACAATTGTGAGGCTAAAGGGTTTAACTTTAGAGTTATTTCTTCATTATATGGCTTTATTCTTGGCATATTTTTAACTCAAACGATTATTTTCCTCATTATCCATATTCAAACGTTCGTCTCATAGACTTAATTGCGTATACAGGGCTCTAATGGGGGGGGTAGGTGTTACTTTCTAAAAAACAGACGTAAGAGCCAAAGAATGATAAAAATAAAACTATATTGATCTATGTAGATTGTGATTCCCTAAACCCCACCCAAATCCCTGCAGACAAAGAATTAGTATGCTGTCCATCTAAGAAATGCAAAATGAAATTGTTGTAATGTGAATGCAGCAAGCTGTTTGTGGAAAGTGCCCTTCTAATATCTTCCAAGAAAGCAAACGCTCAATTTCACCGGTTTTCCTTTTTTCCGTTAAAATAGGGCACATTAATAGATGTATTATAATAATTTGTTTGAAATAAATACAAATTATAATAATAGCCTTGCTTTTAAATCGTAGTTTGTGTGTCGAATGATTAGTTACAGAGTACATAACATCAATAAAAGAATAGTCATTAGTCATCCAAAGGTTAAATTTTTGTATAAGATAGTGGACTGGGCAAAATTATAACCATAGGTATTCAAGCTGTTATGGATATGAATTAGTGGCCAGGTGCCATGAATTCGAGCCGTGGTGCCACTGAAGACCCGCCGTGCAAAGGGGCTGATTCACGTTAAATCTGTCGAGGTTCAATGATTTCTCGCTGGTATGGTGGGGTAGTTAGGAGAGGGTAGCGTCTGCTCAGGTGTCGGCCTCATCTTGACTGACACCTGAATTGACCGAGGTTCAATATATATAAATTTTACTTTATGTATAGGATTATCATTACAATCGAAAAAATTCAAGGACTTTTGGGGGGGGTGTCCGAACCCGGGGACCTCCCCCTTGTGTGTGCCACTGATTTGTATATATTTATTGATTATATATATTTAAACACAAAAACTGCAAAATGTGAATTTCATAAATCCAGAAACTTAACTTGATTTAATGAAGGAAGGTTATTGATGTAAAATCGTAAGATTGAAATCATATGCTACATTGGAGAGTATACAGTTATCAAAACTTTTAGAGAAAACGTTATTAAATGTGTATTTAACTAACTCGAAACTGATAAATACAGAGGAAAATTCTTCTAGATTTTTATAACACAGCAATAAAATGTTTGTCTTGTACATGAAAAAGTGCTGCAAATGCAAACTTGTAACAAATCCGTGGAAAATTGTTACGAAAATTCATGATTTTAAGTAATGAAGATGCTCGACAATAATTTAGGTCTCTTTGACGTTATCAAGAACTTCGCCTCCAGCTCGTGGCACGGTAGCCAAGTGGTCAAGGCATCGGATCATGGCTAGCGTGTCGTGAGTTCGAGCCCAGTACCACTGTTGACCCGCCGTGTAGGGGAACGATGCACGTTAAATCTGTCGAGAGCTCATACGTCCTCCCGTTGGTGTGGTGGTTAGGAGAGGAGGGGCTAGCTCAGGTGTCATCCTCGTCACTTGACCATGGTTCAAAATTATGTGGTCCGTCGCCAAAAGCCTCGTGTATAGCTGAACAATGCGACGTTAATATTCACTCATTCACTCGCCTCCAGCTCAGACCTGTTAAAACTTCAGAAAATTTTACTTATGTTAAATTAATATTTATTGAATTACTAATATATAAATAAACAAAAAAAAATTACAATCTTTTTTCCATACTCATTTAAACATTAATAAATTTTTGCTCACTAGTTAAATTAATATGAATATAAATTGTAGCTATTATCTAGTTCAAGAAAGTAAACTAAAATAGGTAAGGACTTGTGCTATTTTTCAAATATTATTTTTCACATTGTAAAGGATATACTGTTTCTGTAAGAGAATGGACTCGCCGAGTACAAGGGTTGATGCATGTTAAATCTGTCCAGGCTCTCAGCTGAGATGGTTGGGAGAGGGATGTACCAACTCGGGTATCGTCCTCGTTGTTTGACTGTGGCTTAAAATTACGAGGTCTGTTCCCAATAGTCCTTGTGTAGTTTGAGAGTATGACTTTAATGAACGATTATCTTCAAAATACTATTATATGTGTGCAACTGACGTTCAAAGTAAAACAACAATAGCGCAATAGCAAACCTGCAGCAAAATTGAATAAAAGAGTAATTATAAAAACTAATCGAAAACTAAAATGTATACCATACATAATTAATTATTCCAATCACCCTTGAGGTTCAAATTCTTTAATAGTGAATTAAAAACTTCTAAAAATTGCAATTACACTTCAATTATAACATTCCATACACTACTAAAAGGCAGTTTATTTTTCAAAAAGAGTAACTTTCAATTCGATTTCCTTTTACACACTACTAAATTCTTTGTCTCCTATCAGAGACATTCATTTAAGTAAAACAAATTACGTTTAAAATTTTAGAAAAGGTTTTTGGTTGGAATTCTATATCTGCTCAATAACAAGTTCCAGCGCACACAGATATCCATTAAAATCAGGGCAAAACTACGAACCTTAAACACTGTACCTTTTATTCACAAAAGACATCTTCTAAGAGAGAGAGAGAGAGAACCGTTAATAAATTAATTTACACAGTTGAGCCTCCGGGAATTTGCTTCTAATCAAAACGCGGCGGGAACTCTTTTCAACTTACCCACTTTTGTTTAACCTATCGGAATAAAAGTTTCTTTTTAACCGAAATACAAACAGAGAAATCGCGCTGATTCCAGTTGTTTTAACCCTATCGTTGCTTCAGTGTTTACTCCGGGCACGGAACAAAAGCTCTCGGCGAATAGGGGCGACTAGTTTTATTTACATATATCTCTTTGTGAAGAGCCGCCCCGGCGAGAACATAATCGAATTGGAAGCTCTTTTCGGTAGCCCTTTTGGGGCGGTGAATGTTTCAGAATCCGAGAAGGGGTGGGGGTAGAACGCGATGGATCTGGTGACAAGGCTTGGCAACTCGATTCGTGCAACGATGCCGGGGGTGTCGTTTTTCTGAGTACTGACTTTGCAGCGTGTATGATGCGTAACACTCGATATATAGACTATAAAGAAGCATAACGAGTGACTAAGCCTTGTCTGTCAACCCCTTAACGCACACTTATTTTAAAAAAACAGCAAAAAAATCAGGTTTTTTTTTAAAAAAATCCATTTTAGAACCTTTTTTTAACCAGAAATGAAATTTTTAAAAAATTACAAAATCCATCAAATTTTTTATTTTGATTCACATTGCAGATATGAGCCGAATATTGCAATCTTACACGTCCGTCGACTTTTAATATCTTTCTTTTCGAAAAGGACACATGTTTAACGATAAAAATACTTATTTACACTTTTTAAAAAAAAGTAATAACAGTAGTTGTATCTCTCTCTATATATAAAGAAAATTTTTCACGATGATTTTTTGTAAAAATTTATTTATTTATCTCACGTTCGATAACAATAAACAAAGGCAGGAAGTCCTTTTTATTATTATAGCTGTAAAATTTCAAAAAGGCGCAATTTTCAGTTCAATCACTACTTGAAGCTCAAAGATTAACTAACAAAGATGGAATAAAAAGCCAGAGTAATTTAGAGGAAAAGGTGATTAGGAACATTGTTTTTGAAGAGGCACTAAAAAGAAGTACAAATTAAAATGTGCAGGTGAAGACTTGAAACTTTTTTTCCTGGTTGAAATACATCGAAAAAAGAATAGAACAGAATAGCATAATACATGTAAAAAAGAATAGAATAATACATGTAAATTACAGCTTTGCAATTTGAGCAATAAGTATGAATAGTTGTATAATTAGTACAATGGGGGTTGGTCTGTCGTTAGGTGGACAGGAGAGGTAACCCCCCCCCCTTTATTTTATAAGCAAAATTATTCAAAATTTTCCTTTGTCTGATATACTTGGGAGCAAGGTGTAACACAGGGGTCTTTAAACTTTCAGCTGTGGCGTGCCAAACCAATCTACCAATATGACACAGTAGGACATTTTTGAAACAATTCGTTTCCCGCAATAATTCACACAGAGTTGGAGAATAGAGATCAATAATATGGATTTACAGTTTTATTAAACATTAATTTTGCATCCTTTATTGATAGTAGCCAGTATAAAATATGACTACTTCTTCAACAAAAATTAAAAATGCACATATGTTATACATTTTTAAACATATTTATTAAAATTAGAAGTAGACCACATAAGAAATAAGTATTTCTCTTCATCATAGTTAAACAAAAATTTTAATGCGAACCTAATGCTTGCACCACTCTATTTTCATATCACAAAATCAGGGGAATAATTTGTGATTTTCTATTTGACATGATTTTGAGCATTTAGTTGTTAAAGACAATCGTGCGGACGGTTAGCCCGGCTATGGTCATTTAACTCAGAATGCGTGCTTTTTTTGCTTGTAATTGGAAGTTTTCACAGCGTTTAATTTCTCAATTACAAAACACTTAATTTAAATAAAATAATAACAGGAAACTTAAATTATAAATTTAGTTTTCTCCATTAAATTACCCTTTTGAAAATAGAATCATATATTTTATAAACAAAGCATGAAAGCAAATATTTCAATCCGAAAAAGAATTTAGGGCTAAAGTACAAGCTAAAAAAATACTTAATTTTTTTCTTCCAAAAATTATAAGTATTACGCATAAAAAAAATCTCTTTTCCTTTGCTCATAAAAAAAATCTAAAACTATTTAGCCATATATTATATTGTTAAAATATTTTATTAATAAAAGACCCTAAATTTCATAAGTTCATAATAATGCTATAACTTGCATGTACTTACGAGTAGTAAGAAATTGTATATTTTAAATAGTATAGTCGGAATTGGTTACTTTCTAAAGTTCTCTAACAAATGTCAGAACAATGTTCGATAAAACTATATGAACTTAAGTGAATTTTCTTTTATATAAAATTGATAATTAAATTGTATTTTATCGGTTAGGAATATGACTGCATTCGCGCACGCGGAGCCGTGATTTTGCAAAAATGTATAAATAAATATTTTTTTGAAACTTAGTGTCACTTTTGAATTAAAAATGATTTTAAAAACATTATTTTCCAATAAAAAATTATTTTAATTCCATTTTTTTTTTTGTAAAAAAATTAAGAAAAAATGGCATATTTTCAAAATATTTTCCTTTTGTGGAAAATGCTTTTCTATGATAAGGTTTTGCCTATATACAGAGTGGTCCCAAATTCATGGTACAAACTTTAAGGGTAGATACAGGACATTGCAACTATCATTTATTGTATAGGAATGGCGCAGGTGAGGCGCAAAGAGGGGAAGTAAAAGAAAAGAGAAACGGAGTTATCGTTTGGTTGCGTTGCCGGTAGGTGGCAGTATATGTCTATCCGTCTTTCAACATGATGCATCTCAGTAGGGGAAACACTAATTCACAATTGTGTTGATATTTACGATGAGACTTTACGAATGCTGAAAATTCCGACATGCATTACATATACGGTCGTGTAAATGGCAACGGCAGAGTTGCGCTACGATTGTATCAAGCGCAGTTTCCTAATCGACGAATGCCGGATCACAGAATTTTTCCTTTGTCACATCGTCAACTTTGTGAAACACTTTCGTTCGGAGTCACCAGACATGATGCTGGTCGACAAAGAGATGTACGCAGTCCAAGCCTGGAAGAACGCATCTTAAACGGTTGTGGTTGTTACACCAGAGTCAAGTGCAAGAGCTGTTGCTTATCACGTAAGTGTGAGTCATCAGACCGTTTGTAGAGTGTTAAACGAAATCGCTTACACCTCATCCCTTTTCAGCGAGTACAAGCTTTGAATCCAGCAACCTATCTTCTCCGACTCTTATTGGGTGGTACAGCAATGTGAGCAGCAGCCGGACTTCGTTGTGAAAAATAAATGCAAACATTACGCTCTTGCCAATAAAGACTTTGTCTTTCCTTTCGTCTCTTTGTGTCTCACCGCGTCACTTGCGTGCATATATTCCTATATAATAAATGATCGTTATATAATGTCCTGTACCTGACCTTAAAGTTTATACCATGAATTAAGGACCCCTGTATAGCTAATAACTCTATACAGAGCCTGAGCTAGGATTCTTCTAAGAACTAACACTACTTTCAGTTACGATTAATTGAAATAACAATCCACGATTTATGTCAAAGATTTTCTCTACACTCTCTGATATATTAAAATATTAATAAATCCTATACTAAATTATATATTTAAAAATCCTAGTTCAGACTCTTTGGGAAAGTAGAAGTTTAATTCTATGTGAGGTATCAGAAGAAGTAAACTGTTGGCATTGCCCTAAAGCAATTTTAATACACAAATAAACAAATGCAAAAATTAAGATTTTTCTTATAGTCCCAATATTTATAAAATGTTGATTCTTTTAGAATTTTACTTACTCATTCACGCTAAGCAGTTGGACACTGATTTAACGAATTCATCGCCACCGAACATTTTATGCGTTAATTCGGATTTATTCATAATATCAGGATAAAAAAAAATACAATTTGTTTGCACTTACCTTTTGTGGAAATTGTGTAACAAGCAACTGCACAAAAAATATACATAATTAGAAATTTACGCTTTTTATTCAACAGCTGGAAATACAATCAGTGAATTATTACTCACCTACTAATTGGAAAATTTAAAATGCTAATAGATGTTTGACAATCTTATTATTCTTGACTTGAAAGAATTCTTTTCCGACTTTATGCAGGGAAGAAAGTATACTGCGTTATTTACATCCTATTGCATGAGATATGTTTTCACAGTTTCCAAACAATGTAAAGTATTAGAAAATGCAACAGTTTTGACACGAGTCAGTTTATTGAACCATTCAAATAAGTCAAATTCAAGAACAGAAAAAGGGGAGGCTTTCTATGACTTTCTGATTTTCGACGATTTTTCACCACGCTTTGCAGATGCCTTTTCAATTTCTTCTCGCTGTTTGAAAATTGTAGCAAAAAATAAATGTCATTTGAAAAGAAATCCAATTTTTTTCTAATCCAAACTAATAAAAAAAATTTTGGCTGTTGAAATAATTCTATAATTCGGAGTTTATAATTCGTTAAATAGGTTTTTTGCCTTCATTTTAATCGAAAGAAGGGATCGTTAAATAGGGGTTCGATAACTGTTTTACCTATTCACCATTTGTTTCTTTTTCATATTAAAATTATATCTGTACAAGGAAAGGTACCGAGCAAAAATGTTCTTTTTATCTCATGGAACACTTCTAATAGCCGGTATGCATTGACTGCTTTCCATGCTACAGAAGCGGTCAGGAATCACCTTTTACTATTCCACAGGGACAGAAGTAGAGTGTGTCCTCTCGCTTGCAAAGGTTTTGTCCTCCAGGAAGGATACATCACCAGGGACAAGAGATGTGTAAGAGACCCTCCCCCAAGGGGCTTTTACTCTAGACGTCCCTTTCGCCTTTCAACGAGGGAATCTGAAGTTACAGCGCCGATTGATGCGAGTTTCATGTACCAGGATCCCAGGGCGGACGCAGGCTCTATGTTTCTCAGTTGCATCCCACTGTTTTATTTTCCCTTCTCCCTCTCTTTTTAGTCAAAAAAATCTAGAATGGAAAAAAGTTTTTGGAGTTTACACCCCAACTCCCCTTTTTTTGTATGTTTTTCTCGCAACTGATTTCAACCCCATTATATTGAGAAAAAAAAGGTGGATAAAATATAGGAGATAATAATTTATATTACATATTGTTATCCAATTTATAAAGTTGATATTTGACTCCGAATTGAACTTCATCACTTTTGTGGTAAAATTATTTATTCAAATAAAAAAAGGGGGAAAAAACATTGTGATTGGAATAAAATTTAATACATATACTAGGAATATATAATTGAACGAATGCACGGACTCAATAAATTTATTACTTTATAAAAATTACTTTTTAAAGTTTTTTTAAAAAAAAGTCAGTAATAAAAGATTTATCAGTTGATTAAATGCATGTGACGTCAAAGTCATATTACTAACAATCAAGTGTTTCCAGCCAATCTGTTCATAAATTCATGTGACGTCATAGTCACATGTTAAATGCAAACATATGCTTTCAACCAATCAGTTCAAACGCTACACTATAGCCAACTTGTGATTCTTCGAACTCTTAAAAAGTGCATAATTATCAACAATAATAACACATTAAGTAAATAAAATACATTTCATCTAAAAGTACATGCTTAATATATAAATATATATTTTTTTAAAAAAATATTTTTGATGATTTCTTTTAATACTTGAACACTTTCACCCATTAATAAAATTTGAAATTTTATAAATATAACAGAAAGTTCAAGTTTAATGTCTGCTTTGAATTCAATGGAGAATACTTAATTGCCTGCAATGAACTTAGCTGATTTCTCTCTCTAATCCTCTTGAAAGGTATTTAAAAAAATATGAGATAAGATACGGTTTTGAGTTATCATCAATTTAAAATGTTAATGATAATAATTTATCCCATTTTATAACCAAAATTGGAAGCATAACTTATGGATAATTCTACAATTTATTTGTGTGGATGAATGGAAATGCATTTCATTTAATTTAACAATATAAATAAATAAATCTTGCTGTAAATAAAAAAAAATCTCAATATTTTTATTAACTAAAAAGTAATTCCACTTTAAGTTTTCTTAATCTCTTCAGACCCAAGCTACATATGTGTGTATCTGCAGTTTAAACTTGGTACCTTATTAACGGATGAAACTATTAATTGATATCGAAAGTTATCCTTTGTGCTTGTTCATGCTTTTCAGTTTTACCACCAGATGGTGATATTTGCATTTTTTCCCAAGAGATTTTCAATTCACAAAGTAGCAATGACCAATTTGACAAGAACCCGAAAAAAGTGAGCTATTTTTTTAGTATATATAATTAAAACTTTTGAACTTCATACTTTTTTTATTTGATGTAGATGATTTCCAAAACTTGATATATCACGTTATTCTCACACTTTTGGCAGTTGTAGTATTCTAATTAGAATTAACTTTTAAGGCACATTTGTGTACCTCCGGCCGTTATTCGGTCCCAGATTGCAAATGAGATTCAAACTGAAATTTCACGTGTAATATTTTTTACGACAATGACGTGTTTATTTTGTTGTGTGTGGGTTATTTACAGTTATACACTTATAAATATAAGTAAGAATATATGTATCATGACATTTATATTCTAGACAATTTAAGAAAATTTAGAAATACATAAAGTTTACATGGAAATTTGTTTTTATTTTGTCATATTTTGTGCTAATTCGTGATTGATTTGGTTTATTTATAACTGGCCATAAATTAAATTTTTTTCTTCAATCTAAATTTTAATTTAAATACATACATTTTAAGAAATTTATTATAATTATTGTTATATTCTGATTTATAATTATTACTTGGAAAGAAATAGTGGAAATTATGAATCAAAGTTGTGACGGATCTATACGTGGCTCATACTAACACCTTGGGGACTCTTTAAGAGAAATATTTTTCTCAACCAACTTTCACCGAAGGTAAGAAAACGTGATTATGCAAATTAAGTTTATTATATAAATTCTGTATTCGCGAGTTTTGAGGGTTAGTGAGGGGAGGATCGTGAGTTATTGTAGCGCGGATCTAAGTTTGTAAAAGTGTGTATTGAAGATTTCCCAGTGAGGACCACTTGGATCGGATGTGATCCTGTCAAGTATTAGTGTTCAAGGCCTCAACTGTAAGACTGCTGCTTCACATGAGTACAGGTATTGTGAGCACTCTTTAAATAGAAATTAGAGAATAACTTATTAATATTAGTGTGCGGCGTAGTTGAAATTGAGCTTGTATACGTTTTCGGAGAAATCAGTTGAGGGTCCGTAAATATTATCCCCAGGCTAACTGGTCTCACCTTTGCGCTCTTAGTATTGATCAACAATCTTAGTTGGATTATTATTGTGCTTGCTTGATATTTTGTGACAATAAAATAATTAGTGAATCATGTTGACTGATTATTCAGTTCTCCCCACACATCTAGCCGTACTCGAGAGAAGACAAGAGGGGTATGAGGGAAGTAGGAATAGTCCTACATTACAAAGTGATTGTATTTCTGAGGATTCAAGTAAAGGGAATTCAGAAGATGAGGCTTTGCTTGATGAGGTTGATGAATTAGTTGAAAATTAAGATAGTATAAATGATAATACAGAGGTATAACACCAGATATTATAACGAACACCTGTATAGCAAAAGCTGTACCACAACTTTCTTCTGATGTTTGATATGATGGAATAGGACATCCCCCCCCTTGATTTATGACAGACAAATTTGCATCGAAATGCAGAACTCGTGTGTTTTTTGTACTAAATGAAACTATTTTTTGTACCTTTGTTTATAAAAAATAATTGTTTTGAAAAATTTCATTTGAAAGCTTAACTATTATGCGTTCTTCCATTTCTAAAGAGAATTTATTGAAATAAAAGTAATTGTGAAAGAAATTGGACTCTTTTTAATTGTTGCAGTTAAGACCTGAGGTAAACATACACGTGAACCTTTCAACATATCAAAACTACTTATAAAAACTGAATTTTTCTCTAGCATTTGTATTTTTGATTATATCATAGAAAAATCAAACAACTAGAACTTTTTTTTTTATCATTTCAAATATGTCATATTTGAAGAGGTTATGAAACAGTAAATATTTATATAAATAACGAGATAAATTTTGAAGTCTTATTGCTTTTTTTTATCTTAAAAATAAAGTAAAGCTATAAAAAAACTTTAATGAAAATAATAAAATATTAATCTAGACATAATATTAATTTTATTACGCTTAAAAATACTTCAGTTGGTATTAGAATTAATTTATAAAATACTTATTAACCAAAATATTATCAAACGAAGTTTTGAGACCCCATGCGACATTGGGCAAAATATAAATTTTTGATAGTTGAAGATCGCTCTGCAGCTCCAAATCTGTTTCTAATATTTTTCTTTTACAGCTCCTCCAAATCCGAAAAAACAAGGAGCAATACCACAAACAGTCTCATATTCCTTTTCATAGTCTCTGCTTACAATAAAAATAACCCGGGCAGTATTAAAAGACAGAAAAGATAACGATGACATAGTCCGAAATCCCAAATATTACCTCGGAGACTGCCATCAACAAAAACAAAGGAGGAGAGGGAAACCACATAAAAAAAAAGAAACCAAAACTTTTAGAAGGGGAAAAAGCATAGCCCTTAAATGCATGGCAAGGCTTTGGTGACGAAGGGAAACGACAGAAAATGCAACGTAGTTGCAAATCCTTTATTCTGGGCTCCACACGTATACATGGAAGATCCCTGATTACAGTAATGGATTTAGGCTAGACAAGACACAACAAAGTCCTGTGCGTGCTTACAATAAAGTCCCAGTCTCACGTTTAAAGCACGTAGCGATTTTTTCTTTTTTAGTTTCATAACGCCTTCCTCCCCCAGGCCTTGCTTCTGCTGTTGCTTTTGCGTGAGAGGACTGGGAAACGATGTATAAACATAGCTTTACTCCCCCCCCCCATGCTCTTCGGGGCCTAAGATAAGACTTCTGCTTTTCTGTTTTCGTTGCTTATCCATAGAAATTAAATCTCGATTCCGTATTCCCGTTTCTTCTCACCAAAAAAAGAAAAACAATTCATTCATATTGTGGTATCCTTGAAATGTAGGCTTTATTTTAATGTTTTCGGAATGACTCTGCATATGGAGGAAATATACAATTCATGGAAAGTTTCAAATTTATCGTATATGAGCTTGAGTAAAAAAAAAAATGATGCATTTTTTGTCGTCAGACCTATACGGTTTCGAATTTATTTTTCGCAGAAGGATTCACAAACGTTCGGGTGCTTGATGTAAAAGCCCTTATCTTAAGTATTTTAAAATACCAAAGCGCAACCATCTTCAAAATAATATCCTTGGGCACATTTTCCAACGTTTGTACAATCTTTTGAAACACTGTCGAAAGTCATATAGGGTTGTTGAGACCGGAAGGTAGCGGGTGTGGAAGGGCTCGCGGTAGAAGCAGACACATGATCTTAGAAAAACTAATTTTATATAACCCTTTACACTTTAAAAATGCGCTTTTTATAACTTAACTTTGTAAGCAATACGAAATTTTCACCCGAAATCAGGTAACTAAATTATCGAAACTACTTATTTTGATTAAAGCTCCTTGAATGATCCTTTTAGAAGCCTGATAGCATAGTCAGCTCCAAGTTTGGTTACTTAGTCACCACCTGACGTATTCTCCATCAAATATCAATCTTAAGATGCACGACCACCAGTCGCGGTCTACTAACTCTTGGGGGGACTTCAGCTTAACGATCAACGCTTAGCCATTATATCACATACTCAATGATTGGCACTTAAATAGTAGTTACATTTATATCAATCAAGTCATATTTACGGAAAGTTGTTTTAAAAACAAAGTTACAGTTAAAAATATTTCCCCCCAGATGATTAGTTAGAAAACCCGAGTAGAACCCATTACAGGGTAAAAGAAAAACTTGCTCTGATGGTAAAAATTCATTATAAAATTACCATTTAACGTAAAAGAAACTTTTGTGTCATTGGATAGGTCAGTTTCGATAATTTTTTTATGCATTGTTATAGCATGAATACTAGGATGTGCAATAAGGAAACCTGTTCGTGGTATAGGAAATAGATCAAAAGAAAAGTTGCGCTATTCATGGATGCGTCCATACGAGAAAGTATGATTTCTGATTGCGGAAGATGAACAGGATGCGGGCATCTAGCAGCGGATAGGGCAGTCTATGATGAACAGATCTCCATGACAACGGTGGCCCAAACATTTCAGTTGAAACCCAGCCAACCTTAAAGAGATCTTTTTGAAGATTGTTGGAACACCGTACAGTCCAGATTTGTCTCCCTGAAACCTTCCATGCTTTTTACTACTTAAGAGAGAATTACGTTTCCATTCGGACGATGAAGTGAAGGAAGCCATGTAGGACTTCCTCATGAATCAACCATGATTTTTCTACAGAAGTCGAAACCTACTGATGAAACTATGGGACATGTGTTACAACACCCATGGTAATTTATTTTGACTTCTAGTAAAGGTATTCTTTTTATTCAACTTGTAAACTTTTCATTTGGCAACCCTTATGCATTCAGTTAAAAGATTTATTAACAGAAACATAAATTTTCATGAAATAATAAGTTTTCTTCGTTGATATTCCTCTCAGAAAAGCTTTCTTTTCTTATTATGTGATTGCTCTTTACTCCCTCCCCCTCCCCAATTTGTCTGAACATACAACGTTTGACACAAAAAAAGAGACTAAGTGTGCACCTTGAAAAAAAGAGTGGAGTTGGCAACAATTATTTTGATGACGTCATCCCACATCCTTCCTCTATCCCTGTAACCAGTTTCGTCATAATCTATCGCGCCGCCAGTAGGGAATACAATGCCATTCAGTAAACAAGTGTAACTGCATTCTGCCGGAAAAATATCGAATCAAAATCAAATTTCTTGTGAAACTTTAGAAATCAGGCATGAAAACATTTCAAACATGTATCGTGGTTTATGGAGATGAAACTTTGTCTCGTTGACATGTGTTTGAATGGTATAAACGATTTTCAGGTGTAAGAGACAGCGTGAAAGATGAGGAACGTGCTGGGAGTTCAAGGTAATCGGTTACAGACGAAAACATAGCCAAAATTCATGATATGAGTGGGTTCTCATTCACATCAGTGGTCAGATTGTTGATTAGCACAGCTACATTAAAGTACTAAAAACACTTCACGAAAACATTAGGGAAAAGAAGCCAGAATTGGGGAGTGATGGATGGCTGTTGCCCCAAGACAATACACCCGCTCACACGGCCCTATTTGTTAAGCAGTTTCTTACCAGCAAAAACATTAATGGAGAATCCTGCTTATTCACCTGATTTGGCCTTATGCGACTTTTTTCCTTTACAATTAAAACTTGCTTAAAGGGAACCCATTTTACTTCAGCTGAAGAGGCTCAGGCAAAATATTTCTTGAAGGGCTTCCAAAGACTTCGTTCCAGAATTGTTACTAGCAATGGTAGCGCCGAATGCAGAAGTGTGTGAATGCTGAAGGGAGCTACCTTGAAGATAATTTCACGGATTTTGTATGTACAGTGATATAATGGACACGTTTCGTTTCTTTTTTTGTGTCACACCTTGTATTTCTATTTACGAAGTTTTTGTACTATAGGTTAGTGAAGGAAAGATCTTTTTGATGTGTAACATCTTTCTTCTCGGTTGTTGGTTATTTGTAGGAGTGATTTCGTGAAAAGGGACGGAAATGTGTAACATAAAATCGGGGAAGCGCTCGTTATTTGATTTGACCAATGAGCGCGCTTGGTGGTGTTTCTTCGCTACCCTCGCATAAGGGTCCAACTGTAGTAGCCATCAAGTCACTAGCCTTTTTTATATTGTTAAATTTAGCATTTGGAAAGATTCGAATTCAAAAACTCGGTTTCGTTTTCTTGACTTTAAATCCACTTTGCACATACCAGCAAGTCTTATTAGACTTCACCTAGGATAAACTTGCAATCCTTACGCTCAATTGTCAAAGTCTCAGGGTACAGACAGATTTCGACGACGTTATTTCACAAAATTGTACGTTACTCATGTTGCAGAGACGTGGTTAGATACTGACGGTGTTTCGATACCTAACTTCGATTGCTGCGTACAATTTAAACGACCTGGCCACAGAACAGCTGGTGTTGCGATCTACCGCAAACAGAACAACTCACATGTAACTCCTCATATGGACATTACTTATCGTCAAACAAGTGGACTGGGTATTGTTAGTCAAGATATTGGGGACATGTGCAGCAGAATGCTTATTTGAAAAAGAACAAACAGTGATTTCGGTGGTCCTATACATTTCTCCAAATCAAACGTTATTCAAACGGTTCAAAAAATTAAAGATTTCCTGCATTCTGTACTTTTATCATATACCGAAGGTGGTTCTGCTCTTTTAAAAAAAACTATCACTCGCTTCCCATGATTTTGAGTGGTGATTTTAACGTTAACTTCAGTTTGCCAGAAGCTGAGCCGCTCATAGCTTTTTTGAATGATGAACTCAAGCTTGAAATGAAAACATACCGAAATGTTCCGACAACTAACAGTGGTACTGTTATTGACGTTGTTTTTCAACGGTTTTGAAATACTTTGAAATCACAAGTATATGGTCATATTTTAGTTATCATAAGTCAATTGTGTGTCTCCGCTCTTCCCCAAATTGAACAACAAAAATATTTTTGATAAAAAATTGCATTACTCCTTGTGTTAATTAAATAAAATTTTCATTATAGATATATAATTATTCGATAGAAAATTATTCCCAATTATACCCGATTCGTTTTTTTTCAGGATTTAATTTACTATTGCGTATTTATCACGATAACGTGTCAAATGTTATATATACACATCTTATGCGACTACTGTAAGGCTCGTTTATTTTTTTTTTTTCGAGTGGGCCGAAGAAAAGAAGATAAAACTGTAACTAACAAATGCAATATAATATAAAACGCAAAAAAAAAGACTAAAATAATAGTTTATTGTGAAAACTACACTGGTGTAAGAAATTAAGAGAATTTGCTGACTTGATCGATTATCTCTAGAAATACTGGACCAATTTATAAGAAATTTGATATGTACGTACATTGATACAATACAAAACATATAACCATTCAACAAATGCAATACACACGCATGATCGTGTGTAACACTCTTTGGATTTGGAAGGTATGAAACAGTGGTTGCAGAAAAAACAAAAGAAATGGGTTAATAGGGGGTATGGCCCAGTCTTACAGCTATACAGGACTCGCAGCTTGATGACATACTTGAAATAAGGCAGTTTATATCAGTTCTTGTAGCAATTGGACCCACTAGTCCAGAAACGCTGTTTTCATTTCCTGGATGGTTCTCGGAGGGGGGTTGCAATTGCCCTCCCTAGAGTGTCGCATACATGCTCTAAAGGGTTGAGGTCTGGAGACCTGGCTAGCCAATCCATACGGCGAATGTACTCACTCTGTAGAAATTCGTCGACCAGAAGAGATCTATGTGGCCTCGCATTAACGTCCACATTAAAATGAACTCGGGGCCACATGCAAACCTGGAAAGGCAAACATAGGGCTCCAAGACCTCATCCCTATACCTCACACCAGTCACAGAGCCTCTTTCAAAGACATGGAGAGGTTTACGGCCATCCAACATGACGCCTGCCCAGACCATTAAACCTCCTCCGCCATAATTGTCGATTTCGTGGACATTGGAGGGTAGGTAGAGGGTCCCTGGTTCTTTCTATATGAACGTACGGTGAGAATCGGTGTTTAGGTTGAAACGGGACTCATCGGTGAACAGGACGGTCACCCATTGATCCATACTCCAATCTCTATGCTGTCGGCACCATGCTAAACGGACTCTCCTGTTCGTAGACGTGAGCGAGATGCAAACAGAAGGTCTTCTGGCAAAAAACCCTCTCTCATGAAGTCTTTTTGAAACAGTCACCCTTGATACACGGGTTCCTGTGCCTGCATACAAGTAAAGAGAGACGAGAAGCTGTAACCTCTCTGTAACGCCTCGCTATAATCGACAGATGGTGATCCTTTCTGGCCCTTGTACGACCTTGTCCAGGCCTTCTCTCGACGGATCCAGTATCTTGGAACTGTTTCCATAAGTTACACACGACACTGGGCGTTAAACTGAACTCTCTACAAATCTGGACTTGATATTGGCCTGCTTCCAGCCTCCCTGCAATTCGCCATCTCATTCCATTGTCTAAGCGTTGGTGGTTACTCATTTTTACCATTACAATTTGAATTGAATCGATTGTTTCAAAGTAACACCAATAAATTTGCCGAGGTGTGCTGGTGAACGAAATACAATTTAACTTAGACGTGCTTATAAAGTCTGTTTTTCTGCTGGCTCCATCTACACACACGTGTACGCTCACGCATTTGCCATACAAGATTTGAATTTTTATCTAGAAGCAGTGGTTTTTCATTCAGTTAAGTTCTTTTCATACAATTCGATAAAATATGCAAATTATCTTAATATTTTTCATCAGTGTATTTTTAATGCCAGTACGATGTTTGAAATTGTCACTCTATTTATTTCATGTTTTTTTTTCCTCAATTTTACAAAATTAAATATAAAAGCATTTAGACATAATTTAAAATTACTTCTATTTATTAGAAATAAAAAAATTTCAATTACAGAATATATAAAAAGTAATTATCGAACACATAAAAAAACTAATTATAGAATATGTAAATTATCGCATTCAAAGTTTTTCCATGTGCCTAAATAAAACATATCCTTAAATGAATTTTTCTAATATATATAAATTAAAAATTTATTTTCTATTGCCTTAAAGTATGTGGTGGGTTAAATAAAACCTCTACTCGGTGCGTAGTTTTCCCATCATTTCAGCAGACAAAGGTTATTACTTTTTCTTAGCAATGAATGGTGTGAAAGTTTTTCGTGTAATATATTGATGAAAATAGTATGCATTTATCACTGACCTTTTGTGGCAGCGGTAGTCTAATGGTTATGGTCACGAACTCTTGACCTATGTGTCGCAAGTTCATGTCCTGGTGCTACTGAAGACACGCTGTGAAAAGGCGGCAGATGCACGTTTAATGTGTCAAGGCTCAAACGTCTTCCCGCGGGTGTGGATGTTTTATTTATATTTTTTCTAGATTTTCTTATTCCAAATTATATATATATAAATATATATATATATGTAATTCGCAATATGACAAAGTATAATCTGTTTTTGTGGTACTAAAGTGTATTCTTACAAACCTTTTCTTAACCTAACGATATGACTTAGTTAATGTGATTAAAGTTAAATTCAGAACTTTTAAAGCAATATTTACATTCATTTAATAATTAATTTTTCTTTTCAAATTTGCTTTAATAATTAAAGTTCCTCTGTTTTCGTTTAGTAATAAGTAATTCTTCCCTACGTCGGCCGTGGAAACAGAGTGGTCATGGTGGCGATTTCATGGCCAGCTTTGGTTCCGGTGAGTCGTGGGTTCAAGTCCTAGAACTAAAGAGGGGCTTAAAGTCCACATGTTGGCATGATGAGTAAGTTTGTAAAGTGAGTGGCGTTTTAAGTATTATCCCTTTCACTTAACTGTTTTAATAACCTTCGTGCAGTTTAAGAGTGCAATAATGGGTTAAATCAGCTTTTTCCCCTCAGGGGACTCGCCTTCTTTAGGTGAGTACGGGTGTCACATCCGAGTGCCTAGTTTTTTTCCTTTTACACGGGTTTACTGTCTTTGTAACATGGTTCACGAACCGGGGTACCTAGTGATCCTTCTCTATTTTCGACTCTTTTTGTCATTCAATTCATTCTTTCTTTCTCTTCCGTTAGACCACAGATATTAAACAATGTTTGCGCAGTATAGCGAATCGCTCTTGCCAATAAACCAAAATCATCACTCACTAAATCAGCTTTTTCTTAAAATGGGGGGGGGGGGCACTGCTCCCCTTAGGGGAACAGTGCGACGTTAACATTCACTCACTCACGCAACCCCCTAAGGGATTCTTATAGCTCTATGAGGGGGGTGCGAGCATATTGAAAAATCGAAAACGAAAGATTATTTAAAACTATTAATTTACTGAAAGTAAACAAACACACACATTCTGACATAAAAAAATATAAAATACACATTTACAGAGATAAATACACTTATAAATGTGTTTTATAATTAATTTAACAACACTAAAAGTTAAGGACAAGTTTAATAATTACACTGGTCAACATGATTTTTGTCTCATGAGTACCATAGTTGTACTTAATGCAGTTTTTTATTGTGTTTTCAAATGTGTATATGGAATTTCTCCATCACCCAGAGTTTTTTTTAAAATTTAATTTCAATTATGTATTTAAATATTTTTTTTAATAAACGAACATTTGTCCATTGTAAATGTGATGGAACCACATGGCTAACTCAAATGGTATCATTGCTACTGTTGTGCAAGTTCAGACATGTACAGATACTTTGGCACCAGACTCAACAGACAGGCACAGACATGGTCTATACTAGCATGCATTTATTAAAACGATGTCAGTTGTGAGATAGTAGTCAACCAGTAAACACGTAACTGTGAGGGCTTTGTGTCGGGATTGTTGTATGTTAAGTATTAACAAATTTATTTCTTTTAATTTGATGTTAGTTACAAAATGCATAGAGCTTGTTTAAATCATCATAACAACTATTGTTACGTATGTGGTGAAGTGACGTTCAAGTCCCAAAGGCGAAGCCTTACTCCATTAGTAAAAAAGTGTTATGAACTTTATTTTGGGTATAAAGTGGGGGATCAAACTAGAACCTGGGCCCCACATATCTGTTGTTTATCGTGGTAGGCTTCTCACTGAATGGAAGAATGGAACACGCCACTTGCCATTTGCTGTCCCTATGATTTGGAGGAAACTCAAAGATCACTCCTCTGACTGTTATTTCGGCTTAACAAACATTAAAGGGATTATGTCAAAATCAAAAAATACAATGGTGTACCCTGACTTACAATCTGCAATGAGACCAGTTCCACACAGCAAAGAATTGCTCATACTAAAGCCTCAAGAATATGTCACATTAGATGAAGAGAGCTCAGATTCCGATAGAAGTAAGGAAGAAGAAGAAACAGTTTGTGGTGATACAACTTTTGAACCAAGCTGTTCATCTGAGCCTCCTTTATTGACTCAGGAAGATCTTAACGATCTCCATACGAGATTTAAAATTATCCAAAAAATAGTCTGAAATGCTTGGTTCCTGGCTAAAAGGACGGAATCTTCTTCAAAAGTGTACAAAGATATGTACTTATCGTAGTCATCATTCTCAATGTAAAGAATATTTTTCTGAAGAAAATGGCCTAGTGTTTTTCGTAATGACATTTGGTATTGAACGTAACCCTATAGAATGGCACTTGTTCATTGATTTCTCCAAAGAAAGTTTAAAAGCAGTGCTTCTGCATAATGGAAATAAATTCCCATTAATACCTGTGGCTCACTCTGCTAGTATCAAAGAAACATACGAAAACTCTCTATTTATATTGGCAAAGCTTCAATATGCAGTGTATGAATGGAATATTTGTGGTGATTTCAAGGTAATTGCACTTATTCTTTGTCTGCAGCTTGGTTACACAAAGTACTGTTGTTTTTTGTGTCTTTGGGATTGTAGGGACAGAAAAAAACCATTACATCAGAAAAGAATGGTCTAAACGCGAATCATTCATTCCTGGACAGAAAAAAATGTGAAACATGACGCATTGTGTAATCCTAAAAATGTGTATCTACCTCCGTTACATATCAAACTAGGATTAATGAAGAATTTCGTGAAAACCATGGGCAATACTCCTGGTTTCATGTACTTAAAACAGAAGTTTCCTGAGATTAGTGAAGCAAAAATTAAAGAAGGAATACTAGTGGGTCCACAAATACGATCACTAATGCATGATGAGAAGTTTGAGGAACTATTAAATCCACTGGAGAAAGCAGCTTGGCAAGCATTCAAAAAAGTATCTCACAGTTTTTTGGGAAATCTAAAGACGGAAAATTACCGTGATATTGTTCATAATCTTATAACATCTTATAAAAATTTGGGCTGTAATATGCCCTTAAAAATACACTTCCTGCATTCGCACTTAGATTTCTTCCCGGAAAATCTTGGTGCAGTGAGTGATGAGCATGGGGAACGCATTCATTAGGAGATTTCAGCGATAGAAAAGAGATATCAAGGCAAATGGAATGCTAATATGCTGACCGATCATTGTTGAACCATCAAGAGGGATGCTCCACTGGCGAAATATAAAAGAAAATCGTGATTTCTTAATTTCTAGGTGGGTCCGAATGTTCGAATATTGTGTACTTAAGAATGTAGAAAATATTAAAATGTTTCAAATTATAAATGCCTGTCTCTCGAAAACCTTGCGTGATGAAGAAAAATCGATATCATATTTGAATTCGGGAGAAGAAATGCTATCAGAATCACATATTTTTCTTTCTGAGACAAAAAAAATCTCTTTTTTGTTGCCCAGTGTTACCAGTGACCCAATGGTCTTGTCATATTTAACCCCTCAGGGGGGCTCACCTTCTTTAGGTGAGTACGGGTGTCACAATCCCGAGGTGCCCTAGTGATCTTTTCCTTTTCCCACGGGGTTTACTGTCTTTGGTAAACACGGGCTTCACGAACCCGGGGTACCCTAGTGATCCTTCTCTATTTTCGACCCTCTTTCTTGTCATTCAGTTCATTCTTTCTTTCTCTTCCCGTCTAGACCACAGATATTAAAACAAATGTTTGGCGCAGTATAGCCGAAATCGGCTCTTGCGCCAATAAACCCCAAAATCACTCACTCACTCACTTGTCATATATAAAATTATATACAAAAATTAACACTTATCTTGTTAATTTGCACGGGTTATAATTAATCCCTTAACTGCCAATTAAAAGTTACTTGATTCACTTCCTAATTCCACCGTTTTCCACGTAGGTGCACGAATGTGATGTATTAGTGGGGTTGAGTGAGGGAATACGTCGGACTACTCAGCTACACGAAGGCTTTTGGTGACGGACCTCGTAATTTTTAACCATGGTCAAGTGACGAGGACGACACCTGGCCACTTAATACCACACCATACCAACAGGATGACGTTTGGACTCTCGACAGATTTAGCGTGCATCGCTCCCCTACAAGGCGGGTCTTCAGTGGTCCTAGGCTCGAACTCATTGCACGCCTTGACCACTAGGCTACCGCGGCCATTGTTTTGCGTAGAGATAGACAGCTGAAAACGTCCCTATAGTGTACCTATACATCCTATAGCATTGGGGGGGGGATGAAAAGGAATAAGTAAGACCTTTTCTGATATAAATAAACATTGTTACAACATTGCATTCGCAAACATTGTCAAGATCATTTATTGCATTCTAAAGCCTTCGGAACAATTTTATGGATAGCAGAGCACAGAAAAGACATCATCTGAAAGTCGTATATACACGTCAGGGGTATTTAACACTCTGGTTGAGAGAGACGTATATATATGTCGGTGGCACTTATAGTATTATTGAATTCAATGCATTATTATTGTATGGAGGGGAAGGAGCGTGATTAAAATTGTGATTCAAAATTGGGACTCAGATATTGAAAGTTTGAGAGCACTGGATTAAATTCATAGAACATAATATTCATGTTGACTTAATAGTCGTGATCATTCATTTATGAGACGTCATAGTCACGATATAAATGCAATTACGTGCTTCTTGTCAATCATCTCACATGCGCTTCGCTGTTGTAAACTTTTGCTGTTTTGCAGATTTCTATTAAAAGTATTCGTAAACAAAATAATGCATATATGTAAATAAAATGAACGTAATTTTACTGGTATATATATATATTTTTAAACTTTGAAAATTTCTTTGAAGAATCTTAATATTTAAATATCTTTACCTAATAAACAAATTTTAAATTTTATCTAAATTCTACAAGTAAAACAAGAAATACATCTCTAATGTAAATTTTGAATTTAATGGAGAACACGTGATAACATTTATCATTTGACCTTCATGAATTTAGCCCATAGTAAATAGTCAGTTAGCCTTTTCTACCCCTTTGAATGTATTCTTTTATATGTATATAATTCAATTTGTTGCCAATTCCTTAAGTAAAAATATAGTTTATTTACAGCATAAAACTTAGATAGGAGATTTTGTCATTTAGTAATATACTGAAGAATTTCTTTAATCCAGATTAACCAAGGCACATAGTCACTCCCAGGTTCACAAATTCCTTAATTCTGGTTGAAAAAAACCTCTTATTTGTTGCCATTATCCTCCTATATGACAGTGTTTATGCGAACTAAAATGTTTTTGTCACATATATCCCTCTTTTTTGGGAATGACAAACGTTTCTTAAGGTACTTGGGATTACTGAGTTACCCCCGTGACCACTTTTGTTCCAAAATCTTTTCTATGAACAGGCTAAATTTTTTCCCTGGGAACGACTTAATGGTTTTGATTGTTGTATTATACGACAAATTATGATTTATAAATGTAAATAAAAAGAATATATATATATACAGTAGACTCTCGCTAACACAAACTTTCAATAATACGAACCTCTCGCTAATTCAAAGTATATGCTAAACCCCTATAAAAACTCTTGATATTTCGAACTAAAACAATGCATTTTGGTACACTCAATACTTCGAAGTAAAATCTGTGGCTGGTCAGACTACGAAACGTGATAACTCGAAGTTATTTTAAAAAACTCTGGACAATTCGAACACTTTCTATTTAGAATCCTATAGCAAACAGGGTGGAGTTCGTAATGTTTTATTTTGTATTGTCACTGCGTATCACTCCTGTAACGTAGCCCCTTTGATGACCATCTGTCTGCTGCCCCCTTTGTGTTTCCCGATTTTTTAGGCAAAAAGACACTTTTATTGCTTTCCTTCTTCAAGTGGACAGTTCTGGCCACACCTGTGTCAGCTGCCCATATCTTTAGTTTAACGCGTGACCTTGCTACATATGTGTTCAAAATAGATGGACCGCAATCAGTGGCGGTGTACCCATTGAGTGGTTGGGGAGGGTGCCCAGGAGTTCGGGGTCCGGAGACGTCTATAAGGGACCGGGTAAGCTGGACTTAAAAAGATTTTCTGGTTATAAATCTCGATCCTTTCAGCGCCAAGGAGATCTATAGACTTTCTGCACCCAGGACCTGAAATGAGCTTAAACCAGCACTGTCCACTATTGTGAAGAAGAGATACGTTGGATTGTGCTTTTTTGCGTCGGACTGACATAAATATTTTTGGCTCATCTGTGTTACTTATAGCGTATGGCACCAAATAGAAAATGAGAAGGACATGACCTTGCCTTGAAGAACCAATAGTGTTGGAGACAGTGTCTGAGGAAACCAGGTGCGAAACGATTTTATTTCCAATAAGGAATGAAAGAGATTTGGTGGCGCGTGCAAGAGTCCTGTTAGAGAATTGCAACATAAATGTATACCTTTAATGCATGACTTTTTAATTTCTGTATAATATTTATAATGTATAATATGTACTTTTTAAAAATATTTTGAAGTAATTTTATACATATGTTCTTGTTTTATTGCATGGTTTAAAACTTTAATGAGTTAGAAAAAAAATTCAAGAGTTTTTTCTGACCCTCTTGATAATTCGAAGTTTTTCGTTGGTCCCTTCAACTTCGAATTATCAAGGTCGACTGTATATATATATACAATCATGGTTCCTAAGGCTAGGAGTTTGCACTAGTACTTCTGACTAAATCTATTCTATCATGACTATAGTTATCTTAGGTATATAACTATATATTTTTTGTATATATTTGTTATATATATATATATATATATATAATAGGTATCTGAAATCTCTATTGGATGAAGTTGAAACTGATAAAGCTTGAAAGAACTTGATAAAAAATGCATATTAATCATAATAGCGAAAGTAAATTTCAGAAAAGCGATGATTGCAAAAAGTTTTAGTTGAAAGGAAAATTTTCTAATGCTACCTAAAAACTCCATCAAGAAAGATATGAAGCCACACAGCGCCCTGTAAAAAAGAAACAAGCAAGAAAAAATTCATTTGTCAATCATCAAAAAGGACAATAAAATTACAATAAATAAAACAAAATGTGAGAGTTATACCTACAAATATCATTCCTGTAATGTTAGTGGAAAGTGTCTCATTTATGTCCTTTGTTAAAGTAACGCACATTTGAAACATTTTAGTTCAGTTTAATTGAACTTTTCCTCAAATTATCAAAGAAAATTTTAAAAGTGATTAAAAGTAGGTAAGTATATTTTCTCTTAATTAAATTATCCCTGGAATTATGATTTTTATCATGTACAATAAGAAATAAATATAAGAAAAAGGATTGGGGTGACTACGTCAACCCGCGTGACCACTAACGTTAGAATTGAGTGCGCGCCTTCTCCCGAGACTACCCTAAAACTGTGAATTTTGCCAAAAATTGACAAATTTTTTTTTATGATTTTATTTTATGAACCATCTTATTAGCTTTATAAAAATACCAAGTTTATCAATTTTCGTTTACTAGAACAAAAGCTGCAAGTGTTTTAGTAAAAGCAGATGCCCATTATACTTTAAGCAAGATGTCACACTTTAAAACGCGTTTTGCTCGAAATGTGATTTTTTGAAAATAATCAAACGGGGCCAGCGATTGCTAAAAAAGTTTTGAAAATAATTAACTGAAATTTTTTGTTCAAAATAGTAGAAGTGTTTTAGCCTTCAGATTTATCAATCATTGTTTTTTATTACAAAATTTACAGTCCTCTATGTGAATATAATCACTGTTTTTTTAAGCATTTTCATATAGTAACCGATATAAAGTGCTCTAGTTTTTGTAAAAAAGAAAATATCTCTTATCCTGAAGGTCATTTCAAAATTGAATAATGTAGCAACACATTAGATTGAAAAAATTAAAAATTTCTTCCTGAACCTTTGGTGCAGAATGGACCGCGTTTATGCTATTTTTTTCCAATTTTTACCTATTTTTTCCCATTTTAGTAATAATAATTTATTTTTCTCTTCTTAATTTTAGCACATTTTTCTTAAAATGCACTAAACAAATCTAAAAATAACAAAACTCACTATACCTCCTTTTTTTTAAAAAAAAAAAGTTGTCGCAACCAGTGGGATTCCTTAAAGGAAGTCTGGGTTACACAAAATATCCTAAAAAATGAACCAATATACATAATTATACACTGTGTATAGTAAAAAGAAAACGTATTTCTCTCGAAATAAAGGAAAGCAGATTCCAGAATCATTAATAATTCCATAAAATACAAATCGATACATTATCTACATGATATTCCTTTGGTTGAAACAAATTAGATGGAACTGAGTTTATTAATTAAAATTTTTTTTAATTGGCAGTCTGAATTAAGGAACAATAGCATTGAGGAAAGTTTACCGCATTTCAGTTTTCCAATTCAAAATTTGGATGCTGATAATTGCATGTAAGCTGTGTTAAATTATTGTTTTGCTCAGTAGAATTATACCTAGGTCAAAGTATGTGTTGTCTTTCTGGGATTAAATTTGAGTACTGTAGAAATTCAATCCAAAGAACAAATATAATAAAGAAAAGTTTTAGTGCTTTTTATTTTAATCAGAAATGTGCTTCTTATTCACTTTTTCTTTAGAATATATGTAGATACACAAATGCACAAAGTAATTTTTTTTTGAAAATGCACTTAAGTATTGTTAAACCCGACCCACATTACCCAGAAATAATCGTCGAGTAAAAAATCCCTTTTTTTTTCTCACAAGGGGTGGGAGAGGGGTGAGCTAGACAGACTGTTAGAGTGGCTGCCGATATAGAGAGAAGAGATTTGACCCCTTTCCCAGAAATTGACAAGAAAATTACTAGTATTCTGTCGGAAGTACTTGCCGATTTTGCTGTCACATGGCCTACCCTTACCCTTCGAAAAACAACGGCAAAAAAACGTAATTACAGTTGTGGTATGGAAGACTTGAGGGTAGAGGTTACTTATAAAAAGGTCAAACGCTCGATATCGTAAAAGAATCACGTGGAAAAAAAAAGTAGCAGCAGCCGTTTTTTGACTCCCTTCTTTGTTAATGCATTCGTATGATTGACATTTTATCTGTTTTTTTTTCTATCTAAATGGCGTAATTTTTTTGGCGTATTAATGGCATTAGTCAAATTTAAAAGGCATAATTTAAGTCACTATACGGGGGGGGGGACTTCCACCTCCCAACACACGCTGACTTAAAAATATGAGTAAAGTTTCCATATATTCTATTGAGAAATAGATGTGATAATTAGCCCAGCAAGTTAAATTTAAAAATAGAATTTGAATATGTTTTTAAATAAAGAGAATAAACACATTAACGCATACACGCACAAACACACGTGTGATTTCGTTTGTGAAAAAATGGTGAATTGGTAATTTTATTCAAAATCTCTTACATATTTTCGATTTCTGAAAAAAAAATTCTTTGAGTGAGTTTTTGCTCTATGTTTATTATTTACACCGTATTCTGTCTCAAACGAAGGTTTATTGGTGACGGACTTCGTAATTTTGAACTGCTGTCAAGTGACGAAGGTGACACCAGAGCCGGTTCTCCATTGTTTAAACTTCCACACCACACCATGCTAGGCCGTGGCAGCCTAGTGGTCATGGGCACGTACTCATGACTGGGATGTTATGAGTTTGAGTCCAGTGCCACTGAGAGGCCGAGGTAATCCAGTGGTCAAGGTAACAGACTCGTGACTGGCGCGTCATGAATTCGAGCCTAGGACGGCTAAAGACCCACCATGTTGAGGAGGCCAATGCACGTTAAATATATCGAGGTTCAAACGGCCTCCGTTGTGGAGGAATTAAGAGAGGAGGGTGCCAGCTCAGGTGTCATCCTCGTCACTTGACTAGCGTTCAAAATTAGCAGGTCCGTTGCCAAAAGCCCTCGAGTAGCTGAATAGTGCGACGTTTATTTTCACTCACTCAACTAGTGCCACTGAAGACCCGCCGTATGGAGGAGATATTGCGCGTAAAATCTGTCGAGGTTCATAGTCCACCCGTTGGCATGGTGTGGAAGTGCAGAGAGTGAGAGTGTGTGATAAAGAGCTTGGTTCGGATTTCGTTTTCGTCATTTGACCATGATTCAAAATTGCTATGTCCATCGCCAATAGCTCTCGCGTTTTGCTTTATAGTACGTCGTGAATAAAATACTCACTTAAAGAGAGAATGCAATGTAAAATATAGTAATTTTATAACGCATGAGGATGATTTATTGTTAGCTGTTGCGAAATAAATTTATTAGATTTCTAGGAGTAGTGCATAAGTTTTAAATTTTAAATTCTATCTTGGATTTCCTATTTTATACTTGTAATACCTGTCGGTTCCTGCTTGCCTCTGAAACCCCTTGTCTGCCTGTAAACCCGGCTAGGTGTGTGGGAGAAACTGAATGATCAACAGACATGATTTCAATCTAATTAATTTATTGTTACCAAAATATCAATCAGACACAATAACAATCAAATAAAGATAGGCGATCAAATAGTAGAACGCAGAGGTGCAGGCTCATAGACATGGGGATAATAAACACAGGACCCTCAACTGAATCTACAAAAACAATACGGCTATCATAAACTACGCACTAATAAGGCTAACTTCTAATTAAACAGACTCACGATACCTGTACTTTTTATGCAGCGGTATTCATTCTTGAAGCAAGAGAGATCTTTTCAGGTTATCAGAATAATTTGATCTCACTCATCGTAAAGTCCGTTTCCTGTGCAATGCTCTTAATTCCACTATCTTTCAATCTTCACTAATACAAACATTACCATACTCTTTGCTAACTCCCTGCTTGCCAAATATCGAAACTGAAGCCTTTATATAAGCCTATGCTTCATTTTACGTAATCGCATTCTAGCAGTCGCGAAAGTTGGTGCAGGCAAAATATTTGTCGCTAAAGATCACAGTGTTATATAGTCGCAGATAAATCCGTCACATACTTGCCAAGGGCTTACGTTTAAGAAGCTTCCTCACAAGATAACTTTTTTCATCAAGCAAAATCGGTCCGTTAAATACAGGAAACTGCAGTTTATTTAGCATCATCTACAGCTGGGGTCGGCAACCTTACAACTGGGGTGTGCCGAACCAATGTACCAATAGGATTCAGATTGCCACGCTATTGGAAATACTTGAAACAATTCGATTCCTTCAGTTATCCATGCAAAGTTAGAGAGTGAAGGTCAAAAATACAGTTTTAGACTTTTAATTATATATTAATTATGCATCATTTAAAGATATTTATCAATATAAAAATATAATTTTTCCTTCCCTATAAATAAACCACAGATTCAAACGGATTAGCTACTTTCATTTTTCACGGGGCGACACAGATATAGAGATGATTCATTTTACAGGAACTACAGAATCATTGCGATATTCATTGTTTATTTAACGTAAGGAGATAATCGCTTTTGAACAAAGCGCGTATTTTTTTTTACATGAAAGTACACAAACTATACGGAAGCGGATTCAGCAGAATTGTTTTATGACAGAGAGTTTAATATTTTAAATTCTCTGTAATAAAACAATTCTCGCTGTCTTCCTTATTAGGAAGAGAGCGAGGGGCGCGTGGACAGGAAAGACAGATAGTGATTTAACTTTATCTCCTAAATATGCAGAATGGCGTGAATTACTTGGCGTGCCATAGGTTACCTACGTCTGATCAACATAACTCATGAAAATATCACGAGATTGCATTTTAAAGGCATTCGCAATATCACGATGAAAATACCGCATAAAAACACTGAGTATTTCACATTAATAAGTATTGGAAAGTTCCCTGATATTGACTCATAAAAATAAATTCCTAAATTAATTTATATAGTAGCAAATATATAATTGCATCTAACCAATGCAATAAAAGCTTCCCAAAACTAATGATGATGGAAAAAGAGAGGGGGAGAGCAGCGGATGAGGATGACGATGAACAAGGGAAAAGCAAGAGCAAAGACAGAAAAGTCCCCTCCACCCACTCCAACGGGAATCTTTGAAAAGGCGGCTGCGAAAATTCCCTATTCCTAAACTCAGCTTTTCTGTTTGAAACACCTGACGTTTTTTCCACACTCGGCACTACTTTACCCTGGGCCCTCCACACCCACTTACCAGACACGGGCTGTCAATCAAAGGACAAGGGGGAGGGAAGAGAGACACATTGATAATCGACCCGGTCGTTGTGAATTGAGCTTTCCTCTTCTTTTTCGAGAAGTAATTGTTTCTTCTTTATTTTTTTCTTTCTCTTTCTCATTTTGTTTTTATTTCTTTTTCTTTTTCGGTTTTTTTTTCTATTTCTTCTGCATGGGTGAAAGTTTTTCTTCCATACGAGATTGGCACTTCAGCTCTGTAGGTAGGCATAAGAGAATGTTTGGTCTGTGTAAGATGCTTATTAAGAAAGGTGAAATAATATTTATACAAAAGGGATACGCTGTTACAAAAAGGACGCTCCCAACTATAAAAGAAAAATAAATAATTCATAAATCCAAATAGTTTTAAAATCTATCTGTACATATTTGTAATTAAAATTAAATGTGCAGCTTTTTAAAAATTCCTAAGAACAATTGTATATATTGCTTAAAGATTGTATATATTTTTCTTTTCCATGAATTTTTTTTCACCCACTCCCATTTTTTCCCCTTTATATTGACTATAATTTCATAAGTATACTTAACAGCATATTTCTTGTTTACACAATATGCATACGATGCTGTATAAAACCCGATCTTGTGACGAAGGCAACCTCTCTTTATGTCTATTTATCTCCACATTTAGTTGCTTCATGCTGTTTCTTTGAACAGAAACAGTTTAATCATCAATGAGTAATGTTACTGAAAAAATTACATGAATTGAGTTATATATTAAAGAATTTTTTTTTCCTTTTATTAAAGGGGACGCGGAACCCTTCGAACAATTTTTTATTTACTTATTTAAAAATTATGTTTTAGCATCTCAGATATTGTTTCTATTCTATAAAATGAGACGAGATATTTTTCACATATTATTCCCACAATTTTAATAACTAAAAGTTTTTGAAGAAAATTTGGAAAACTTTAAAATCCTATTCTTTCTGTATTTAGCAATTTTTTTGTCCTGAAATTTTTTTTGTAATAATTTTAAGGATGTTCTAAGCAACTTTTGGGATTGATTTTACAAAAACTTAATTATTTTTTGGAGAAAAATATAAAATGTTGATAACATGCTAAAATTCATTTTAAAAAAATCAATATCTCCTACATTAAAAAATTTTTTTGAAAAAAAAAATATTCAGTTTACAGCAAAATGGATCTCTAATTTGTTCGATACTTTATGTATGACACACAGGAAAAAGTGGACGTGATTGATAAATAATTGTGGACGGAGTAGCATTTTGAATGCACTACTGTATCGAAAAAACAAGAACTAAGAAAAGAAAAAAATAGTTAAAAAAGCTTAAACAAACTTAAAATATACCACTTTAGGACGTTCGTTATATATTTTTCTTTAAAATAATTGCATTTTCGTATTTCTACAACCCATACATTTTTATAAATGATCAATTTCTAGAGAATATTAATTGCACAAGAAAATTCAAATTTTTTTTCTGTCATGACAGAGATTTTAGTTCTTTTCTTCACATAATGTTGAAGTATTATATTTCTATTAAAAACATATAAGGAATAAGAACTGAAATTATTAAGATAAACGCTTTAATTCAAAAATTTTACTGCACACATTTTTACAAAGAAAAAAAGTTACCATTATTATAATATCTCTATAATATCCTGCTTTTTTATGTATTACACGTTTTTTTATAGTTCTTATTTCATTTTTTAAAATAGATTTTAAAAAAATCAAAACGCTTTTTTTTTTAGCTTTTTATAAAAAAGGGGCGTGGCCAAACTGTCTAATTTGTTACTTTACATTTTTCAAATGAAGTTGTATCCACCTTCTAACTTTCCGACATGCAAAAGTGATACATCAATCTAAAAATAATAATACAAGGAAGAAAATTAAATAAAAATTAAAATAAAAAAATGATAGTTTGGTCATTTTTGGGGTACCCCGAGTCCTCTTAACGTATTTTAAAAATTAAATTTATTTTTGGTGAAAGCAAGCGGGAATTGTAGAAATAACATTAAAAAAATTGGATATTGCATGCATTGCCACGGGAATCAAATTATTTCAAATATTTGGAATAATTCGCCACAAAGTGCCTATCACGTGACATTTTTAATTCCTATTGGTATATTAGCTTGGCACATCACTAATTTTAAGTTTATCGACCCTGTACTGATCTTAGAATAAGGACGTTTCGCTGGAAGTAGTTTTGTTACAGATGACTAAACTAAATTTATTCGAACCATCTTGAAAAATAATAAAATTGCAAAAACTGTAGAGATGGTATTAAGATTTAAAAAAAGGGTAAGAAGTGTGAGTGTATTTTGCTTTATATATTTTTGGTGAAATTTTTTTTTTATTTTTAGTATTTTAATATCAGCGGTGTAATGCGTAGTTTTCTTTTTCAGTAAAGGAAATTAAAAAAATTAGCTGACAGAAGTGTTGGGAATTTAAAGTGAGCACACGGTTGTGCTCACTATTAAAAGGCTCCTCATATTCTGACAAGACATATTTCCTGAAGTCATGCTTTTTTAAAACAACTTTTAATGGAAAAAATATTTCTTCTTACTTATTTATTAAGGTATCCGACTATCCTAAAATTGTGAATTTTGCCAAAAGTTGACAATTTTTTTATGATTTTGTTTTATATGACATCTTATTAGCTTTATAAAAATATCAAGTTTATTATTTTCCGTTATCTAGAACAAAACTAAAAGTGTTTTAGTAAAAGCAGATGCGATTACTTTAAGCAAGATGTCATAGTTTAAAAACTGTTTTACTCGAAATGTTTTTTTTTTTTGAAAATGTTCAAACGAGGACAGCGATTGCTCAAAAAAGTTTTGAAAATAATTAACTGAAATTTTTTGTGTATGTTCTGCATAATAGTAGAAGTGGTTTAACCTTCAGATTTATCAATCACTGTTTTATAACAAAATTTACAGTAATAATCACTGTTTTTTAAAGCAATTTTTTATAACAACTAAGGTAAAGTACTCTAATTTTAACAAAAATTTAAATATGTCTTATCCTGAAGGTCATTAAAAAATGAATAACATAACAACAGATCAAAATTGCAACTTTAACAAAACACAAACTTTTCGTTTCAGAATGGGCCCCATTTATGTAATTTTTTGTAAACTTTTACTCATTTCCCCCCCATTTTAGTAATAATAATATTTTTTCCCTTCTTAATTGTAGCATATTTTTCTTAAAATGTACTAAATAAATTTAAAAACTACAAAAAAACACAAAAAACTCCATATCTTCATTTAAAAAAAAAACGGATTCTCTTTCACACTTAATCTTTTCTTCTGTAATTAATACTACTAAGTGCGACCACAGGTTGCTGACATTATGCTTTCTTCTTATACTCAATTTTAAACCATCATTGCATACTCCATGACTAGAAGCTTGCATTTACATAAAATTAAGTCCTCTCTACGGAAAGCGGTTTTCAACTAAAATCGCAGCTAAAGAGTATTTTACCCAAGAGGATTATTGGAAGCCCGAATAGAAACCGATACATGGTTACTATTACCACTTAATTATCATTAATGGTGTCAGCAAATATATAAATGGGCTGCATTATGTCTTTCACAAGGTCTCAGTTCAATTTTTCCTTTAGTCGCTCCTGGGAAAGATTCCTTTCAAATGATTTAAAGAGGATCCTTAAATTTGGAAACAAAAAGGACGTGTATCCTTGCATGTTCTTTACACGTTTAGTTCCTCATCTATTAATTTTTTACGTATTATTTTCCCAAACATTGAAAATTGAAAAAATGAAGCAACGAAATCAAAGAGCAAATCCCATATCTCTGTTGTTCATTCTAATTGAACAATTGATAAAACAACTGGTTCAACTTGAGTCATTGTTTGAAGGTATTTCACATTCTCGCCGACTATTCTCAACGATCTCTAAAAATAAACTTCTTCGCCAGTAGATTATCTTCTTTCCGAACTTTTTATATACAGTTTCTACTGATTTCCCATTACATTATTCACCAAACTATCCTAAGACAATGCGAAAAGACTGAATTTTCAGTACGTACTAAAAATTCAATGCCCCCGACGTATGTGAAGAGATCTACTACGGAATGACCGTAAAAAGGGGGTTGATTGCGTAAAAGCAGGGGTCCTCAACCCACGTCGCTCTCAAGCAAAGCCCCCTAGGCACCCTAAAAGCGAACCTAATGGACGTAATCAAGGGCACACGAGCTTTTAGGGTACCCCTCTTTTATTCTAGCTCTTCCCCTTTCTTTCTTTTTTTTATTTTGTTGGGGGTTGGGGAGAGCAGTGAGGGTGGAGTGAGTAGCCGTGCATGTGTTTTCTTAAAGTTCCGGGTTAATTTCATAATGTAGTGAAAGTCCTTTAATAGCGGCTCAGGGGAATAGAGGGGAGTAAAATTGGGGAGGTAGCCGTCACTTCTTTTGCCGAAAACTGAAAAGATCGTTTGAAGTCTTTATCCGAAGAAACTCTTGATGTAACTATGTAGAGTTTTAATAAGAGAGAAAGGATTATCACAAAATTTAATTGGTGGAAATAGGTCACATTTTCGTGTTTTGCGGAAATATATTCCTTTGATTTCCGATTTTATATTACGGATATATTAATATTATAGCTTATAATTAATTTTGAAATATTTTTGTGATAATTCTTTTTTTTTTAACCCGAAAGAAGGCTTACACTCGATACTAATGCTAGTCATCACGTGGGGTGACGGAGTCACCCCAATTCTTTTTCTTACAATTATTTTTACTGTACACGATAAAAATCCTAATTCCGGTGAATAATTTAACTAAGAGAAAGCATAATTGCCTACTTATAAGGACTTTCTAATTTTTCTTTGATAATTTGAGAAAAATTCAGTCAAACTGAACTAAAATGTTTCAAATGTGCATTACTTTGATAAAGGACACGAATGACAGGCATCTTTCACTAACATTACAGGAAGGATGTTTGAAGTCAAAACTATCTCATTTTGTTCAAGTTTATTGTCTTTGATGATCGATAAATAGCATGTTGAACTTTTCTTGGCTGTGTCTTTTGACAGGGCAGTTGTGTCTTGTTGTACACTTTTGGCTTCATATCTTTCTTGATGGAGTTTTGTAAATAGCATTTCAAATATTTCCTTTCAACTCAAACGTATCATGTGTTCATCCCTCTTTTGAAATTTACTTTCGCGATCATGATTAATATCCATTATTTCATCAAGTTCATACCTTGCTTGATCAGTTTCAACTTCATCCTATAGAGATTGCAAACGGCCATTTTTTGAAAAAATATTCTGTTCATATACATTTACATGAGTTATGGAACTCAGCTATCAAAAGCACTTAGTCGTTCACAGAGGGAAAGTGTAACCTTTTCATAGAAAATATTTTGGAACATAAGTGATCGCGCGGGAACTCAGTTACCCCAAATACCTTAAGATTGTAAGAAACTTTACCATTTCCACACACAAAAAAAAGAGGGAAATATGTGATAAATACGTTTTAGTTCGCATGAAGATTGTCACATAAGAGGAAACTGACAAGTTCAGTGGTAACAAACAGTTTCCCAGAATTAAAGATTTCGTGGGCCTGGGGTGTCTCTGTGCCCAGCGCGACCACTTCGGGCTAGTAAAAAGTATGCATAAATTTGCATTTTCTTTTTCCAGTTTTAACTTAATTGTATAATTTGATTATTAAACGTAAATATAGTTCACTAGACTGGGCCCATTAATTCCATTTAGGGAAGGGAGGGGGAAGTGGAAACAGGCACTTATGTATGAATTTTATGCTATTGGTGACCTATGGCGAATTATAAGTCAAAAAATATAGTCACAAGGATAATATTACAAGTTCAATGTGAAATGGTTGCCATAATAAGTAAAATCATTGGAAGTTAATCTCTCTCTCTTCTATTTAAAATTTTTTTAAATTTCTTATGCAGTTATAACGTTTCAAAATTATTCAAGAAATTTTACTCATTTTAAAGAAAATGTAATTATTTTCAAGTATATTTAGGAATATATGCAATTGACTGATAAAACATGCATTTAACGTTATCTTTTTTTATAAAAAAAAATGTTTTAAAAAATACTGAAACTACCTTGCAAATCATAGAAAACCGAATGAGGCAATATCTTGCTATTATTTTGACCATTCTAATACTGAAATTAAAAAAAAAACTTTCCAAGACTTTATAGAATATACTATATTGAATGTAATATATAATGTATGAATGAACTATAATCAATATTGATTATATAGATATCATATAAACACATATAAAATATTATAAAAATAGATGGAGTGTAATATACATTCATGTCCATAAATTAAGGATAATTCAGAATCACACAGAATCTGAACTCTAAAATAAAAATTTCACCCGTAGAATTATCACACACATCTTGAAGAAGAATATGCAAATTACAGGAAACCACCAGATGGCGCGGATAGTACGTCACAATGACGAGAGTGTAAGAGAGGGGTATATAAGGAATGGTGGCAAAAAAGTAAAATTGTTCACAAGCGATTTAAAAGCCTTTCAGTGCAATAGCCACATAGTTATGGCCCAAAGGAAGCATTTGGATGATTTTTTACGTGGTAGAATTATCGGACGACTGGAATGTGGACGTACCCAGTTGGAAGTATCCGAGGAACTTGGAATCGCCCAGAGTGTCATCTCCAGGCTTTGCAACGATTCCAAGATGATGGTAATGTGAGTAGATGTTACAGCACAGGTCGCCCCCGAGTTACAACGCCGAATGAGGGCCGGTATTTGGCAGCTACTGCCAAAAGAAACAGACGGAGCACAGCATCAGACCTATCTCGTCAGTTCTCTTCAGCTACCGGTACGACAGTTTCAAGGCAGACCGTGTACAGACGCTTAGGACACATTGGTCTATATGCTCATAGGCCTGTCAGATGTGTTCCCCTTAACGCAACTCTCTGTCGCCTGCGATTAACCTGGAGTAGAGAGCATACATTGTGGACACCGCAACAGTGGTCTTGTGTTATGTTTTCCGACGAGTCCAAGTTTAGTTTGCAGTCTGATTCTTACCGGACTTTCATATGGAGAGCGCCAGATACCCTTTACCATCATTGAACGACACCGTTACGGTGGTGCAGGATGGCTCGTTTGGGGAGGAATTATTCTTGGTTCCAGAACTGACCTGCATGTTCAGAGTGTAGCGATGACAGGCCACATCTATCGGGATGTCATTCTGGAACAACATGTACGTTTGTTTCGGGGCGCCAAGGGTGCTGAATTACTATTTATGGTTGACAACGCCCGTCCTCACCGTGCAAACTTTGTTGACGAATGCCTTCAATCGGAGGATATCACCCGTATGGATTGGCCAGCATACTCGTCGGACTTGAATCCAATAGAGCATGTGTGGGATATGCTTGGCCGACGAATTGCAGCCCGTCAACCCCCTCCCACCTGTCTACCGGAACTTCGGAGGGCATTGCTTGATGACTGGTGTAATATTCCCCAAGATCAGATTGATAATTTGATACTCAGCATGCGTGGGCGTTGTAAGGCCTGTATTGCATCGTCCGGGAAACATACTTCGTATTAACCATCATACTAACCATGTTATACTATTTTTTGTAAATAGGTTCTTTTTTGAAATTTGCTCCAGGGAGTAAAAATCGCAATTTTTATTAATTATGTCAAACATATAGCATCTTTTTTGCACTTTACCTTTTTTTTAATAAATAGACTTTAAAAATAAGTCAAATTTGTTTTGCTTCTGTCTCTTTCTTTGCCTGAACTTCGTTATCCTTAATTTATGGACATGAGTGTATTTTGTATTAGTTTACAAGTGGGGAAAATTTTTTGTCGCGAAGCCTCCTCCTTAGGTTGGTTGAAGTAGAAGTCAGCTTATTAACAAGATACTCATGGGGATCTGAACGCAGTAGGCATTGAGATGTCATTGAGTAAATATATATATAGTCATTAATACAAAATGTGGATCAGTAGATATTTACAGTATTTCATTTATATTAATTTAATGTTAAGAGATTAGCCGATACGTAGAAGACACAATAAACTAGTAATAATTAATAGGTACTTATCTTTAATGAGATACAATTTCAAAACCTTACCCACGAGAAATATTCTTATAACTTCTATTAACAGAATGACTATAATTACAGACGATAACTCAGAAATAAGTGATTATAATTCCAAAATCCTATTCAAGAATAAGTGAGTATAATTCATCTTGTCCACAATAATCTATTCTGTCTCGGTGACTATATGTATGCTATTTTTGTAACAATGTTCATTTGGGGGGAGTGGAGTTGTTCTTTTCAAAATTCCAATTTGGCTGGATGGGGGAAAAAACTGAGTTAGAGAGTATAGCTCACGTGAGAGAATAATCCATTGTTGCAATTTAAATATATTTTTTTAAATCCATGAATAATTGCTTCTTTAAAACGTTATCGCTGAGTACTTATTTAATTATTCATTTTCACTCCAGAAATTTTCTGCTCTAAATAATAAAATTCAACGCAGTTTTTAATTTTTGAAACAAGCAGAAATCGAATTTTTTTCAACAGAATTATCCATACATTAGACATTCAATTTTTATAACAAATAAATCAAATATAATTCAAAAACAAATATTCAAACTATTCCTATTTCTTCTCAAACTGAAAAAAAAATTCATTTATATGAACTTTTTCTGTCATAGCTCAGTGGAAAACACCTGCAACAGTACTTCAATCTTTTTCTGATATAATATCTTGATTTTGCCAGCCAAAAGAGTCCAAAAACTCGCAGACGACTGTAGATATTGAAGCTGAGGAAATTACAAGTCCCACCACCCTTGAGAAAGAGAGGGAAAGAGAGAAAGAAGTGTGCTAGAAGATACGGGAATGCAATCCCAAAAATTGCTTCCTAACCGAATTAACCAAGATTTATTATGGAGAGCGGTTGCTCTTGAGCTCGGAGATTTTTCCTTTTGCGATCCCTTTTTTCCCTCCTTTTCCCTCTCATCCTTTTCCGGAAGAGTTTGCCTGAAGGTTCCTCTATTTTTTTTAATCCAATATTTTTGTTGTTTCTAATCCGTTGCCTTCTCAACCGTTCCCATTTACCCTAACTCATTGCCCGCTTTCCCATTGCGTTTTAGATCTTTTTTCCCTGCTTTCTTTATCCATAAGGGTAAACGTTTGTGTGTGTATTTTTTTCCTTTACTTCGTCTGTTGTCTGCATTGAGTAGGTGGTGTTTGATAATGCTCGGTTTTTCTCTCCTTTTTTTTAGAATGAGGGAAAAAAGACGAAGATAACTTTTGAGAAACTTGTTTATTTGATTTTGAGATAACTTATTTATTTCTTTTTCTTTTCCTTTTTTTCGTTGCTTGTTTTGCTTTGAATTAAATTTTCAACCAGAACTCTTGATTTGTTTGTTTCCAAAAAAAAAATCTAGTCCATAAAGCTTGATGGAGAGAGACGACAATAAGAATGTCAATCTGTACGTATAAATGTGTGTAGATTAATTTCTTTTTACTTTAATTCTAACTGAAAATAAATTATCTTCCATACACACTAATTTGTCGACACAAAAATAATTTTTACACATTAATCTTCCAAATTAATATTCCATTTAGATGGATAATTCTTTTTCAAAGAATTATCCATCTAAATGAAAAATAATTATTTTATGTCGAAAGAAACTCGCTAAATGATAAAATATGAAAACATTTTCAATTCTATAAATGCTTCAAATCATGGTCGCTGCAACAATTCTTTCCTTGCTCAGTAGTTCGACAGCCTAGGATGGGCCTTGGTCTTCTCAAGAAGCCTTTTCCATATCATCCTTCTTCCTTCTAATGTTCTCCAATTTTTAGTTCTCAAAACGAGATTTTCTAGGTCATGTATCCATCTTAGATTTGGTCTGCCTTTTCTCCGTGTGCCAATAGGTTGAACTTTGAAGACTTTTTTAGTAGTACGGTCTTCGTCCATTCTGACAACGTGGCCTGCCAATTTAATTCGCTGTACTTTGATGATGATGAAGTTAACAGTGTCAAATTCTCTATATGATTGATAGAGTTCTAAGTTTGATATTCTTCGCCACATGCCATTTTCTTGAATTCCGACAAATATAATTCTTAAAATATTCCTTTCATAGATACTTATAATGTTCTCATCTGTTCGAGACATGGACCAAGTTTCACATGCAAAAGTTAATACTGATCTTAAAAGACTTTTTATACAATACAACCTTTGTTTGCCGTAATAATTAAGAACTAATAATACAAAACTGATCTTCAAAGAAGTCATGATTTAATCACGAGGGAGGGTTGTTTCAGCTGCTAATAAATGATACTGGAATACTTTCCAAATGTTTGCTTTCACCAAACATTTGGAAATATGTTCCATAATGTTGCACAAAATTGTGCTAATTTTCGAAAAATACGTTATAACTGGGATAAACTTCTCTTACAATGGACTACATTCATGAGAGTCACGTGATAAATATAATCACGTGTTCTTCATCGAATTCAAATCTGGCATTAGACTTGAGTTTGTTCTACTTGTAAAATTTAGCTAAAATGTTAAATTTGATAATCGGATAAAGATGTTCAAGTATTAAGATTTTTCTAAAAGAGAGAAAATTTCAAAATATAAAAATGATTATTTTATTATAAGTATACTTTAAAACCAGACGCAATTTGTTTGTCTTTGGGCATTATTATTGTTGAAAATGTGTTCTTTTTAAAATAAATATTGTAAAAGTAAAAGTTGGAAACAACGAAACACATTAATTTATTGGCGTGAAACATGCGATTGCATTTATTATTTCACTAAGACGTCAAATGAATTTATGCATTGATTGACTGAAAACGCACGATTGTAGTTATCATGTGATTATAGCGTCACAATTTATACGTCTTGAATATAGGAATTCAAGAAGGAAGTGAAATAGAATATGTGTAAAGAATTTTAAGACAGTCACAAAGCTGCTATCTTTAATTCGAGAATTGTTTCTTCGTCAATTGTTTTTCTTTAAGGGATATTTTTTAAGTCAAGTGATTTACTCACTTAAAATTTTTACATAGCACTGCAGACTTAACGAAAATTATTTGTTGAATTAACTGTTATAACAATCACATAAGTGAAACATAGTCGTTGTGGGTTACTGCGTGTAATCAGAACCAAAAAATTAATTTAGATGCCTGATATACGAAATATATTGTTTTACGTTGTGACGGATCTATACGAGTCGTTATTCACTAATCCTCTTGGAGAAACTTTGGGGCCAGCATTCGCGTTAATTCCCAGCCTCTCAAGAAGAAACCCTGATATTTTAATTAGTTTAACTATATAAAGTCTATAGGTTTTGTAGATGTAAGATAGAAGGAGCAGGGGAGCTGTTGCGGTGATACGTAGGTGAGAATATTAGAATATTTCATCGAGTATTTCATAAACTTAGCGTGAGTTAAAGAAGGAGTTGCTAAGGTAATAAATTATTAGATTAACGATCTAAAGATAGATTGAATCAAATTTAGTAATCAGATCTCTAGCACTTGTTCTCTTTGTCTAGTTCACTTAGTCGTGTTTACTTAGGGTTGTTCATTGAGAATAGAGATTGCTCGCTTTATATATCACTCCTAGGGTCTCCTTTTGTAGTTTCACTTGTGATTGATTAAGTGTGTTTTGAAGAGAAATAAAACAATAATTATATTATGGAAGTTCTTGGTGATGCTTTGTTTCTCCCCACACCCTTTGGTAGGCAAGACAGTGAAGGAGCGGTGCCTAATGTGTCGCGCTCACAACGTCTTACTTAAAACTTGAGTTCTTTTTTCAAATTTCATTTTTTAGGCACAACTTGGAAAAATCAGGTGCCTACATCATTAAAACTAACTTTGCTCTTTTCATGCTTATTTTATCAAATAACTTAAGAAAACATGCTATTTTGATTCTTAACACACAATTAGTAGCTTCACACATGCACTGAATTAAAACATTTGATGCATTCTCAGCATTTATAGAATACAAATTCTTGTAATACTTTTTCCTGTGTCCTCATAACTGATCAAATATACCACCACACACTATGGAGTATATAAATTTAAATATTTATCTGAATTAAAGTTGTTGAATGTTTTAAAATAATTAACGAGATACCAGGAGGTGGTTAAGATATCCGACTACTTTCTGAACTGTGAATTTGAAAAAAATGTGTAAATGAATAACCGTAAAATCCGACGTTTTTACGAGCACCTATACTTTCAAGTTGCATTTTTTAATATCTAGGTACATTCGCCGTATGACGTGCACTCCCTTTTATATGAAGGGACCTGAAATGTAAGTGTGCCATTCTAGTATGTTTTGAAGTCATTTAAAAAAAAATAGTATTCTTCTAGAATTAAATCCTTTAAGTTCAATAGGTATGCCGCTTCTTTTAAATAAATAGTGCAACAATTTATGTAGAAGTTTAATTTTTTTATACTCATCTCTCTCTCTCTTTTATTTTTGAAGCTGTCATTTTTATTACCGACATATAACGCGTACCCGTAAATTTCGATCTTATTTCTTTGTGTTAAAAGTGCGCGTTGTACGCCGAAATTTACGGCATGTTTTTGATATTTAGTGTCACCCAAATTAAAATATACTAATAAAATTGTTTTAAGAATATTATTAAAGTTAAAAAAAATATTTAAATACAATTTTTTTAGCAAAAAAATGGTGAAGCAAGAACATATTTTCAAAACATTCTTCTTCTATGGAAAAGGATTAAAAAAAAATATTAGTTATATATATAGCTAAGACTTCCTTACATAGAAGAAACGAGGTTTTTTTTTTTTTTTTTTGAAAAATTCAAATTATTAACACGCTTTTATAAGTTTCACTCGTATGTAACGGAATCTTTGAACTCAATTTTTACCCACTTTAAAAGGTCAAACTAATTCTAAATTTTGTTCTCTTGTCAAGGACCAATGATAATGCAATAATTTTATAATTTTGTCCTACTGTCCTGATCAGGACATCAGGAATAACGATTTTCAGATTTGACGACTAATTTCATATACCATTTCCAGATTTGGCGACTAATTCCAGATTTACTGACTAAAAGATTGTGCAACTTTAAAAACGAATACATTTGTGGTCAATAGAAATAAAACAAAAAAAAGTGTTCTTTATGTGAGAAAGGGTAGGTTGGGTACGTGAGCTATTTCTTACCATAATGTAAACAGTTGTCTAGTTTTTCTGAAAATGGAAGTAAAAAAAAAAAGACTCGTGCATGTAAAGAAAAATAATTTATGTTCTAACTGCTGAATATTTTTTTTTTATTTTTACAAAGCAATACGTTTAGAAGTGATAATACGAATTAACATTATAGCAATACGTTTAAAAGGTGATAATACGATTGACACTTAATATTTTTTCTTACAACTCCTTTATTAGATTGACCTGCATCTAAAGAGACGGAATCTTTGAAATATAACGGTACGGGACTGATCCAAGGCCCCGTAAACGGCGAGAATATATACCCTTCAGACCCATTAATTAATATCCATTGAAGAGCAAGATTGATTCCAGTACCTACGTAATTCCCCCCTCCCCCGGCTCCAAATATCAAACTCAAGGATCATAGTTTGAAAAACTGAAAAAAAAACAAGCTTTTATTGCAGATCGAACTTAAAAATGAAAAATTAATTATAGTTTAAAAAAAAACTAAAATACACGCTTTTATAGTGAATTGAACTAAAAAGCAAAAAAAAAAAAAAAAAATACTTAATACAAGAATAAAATGATTAACGAGAAAATGAATGTCGTGGGGTGCTTTGCACTAGATTTTTACACTAACTCAGGTTTTCGGAATAGAACTAGTAAGAAATTGTAATAACTAATATAGAGCACCCTCCGCTTTTACCCCCAATGACATTCATTCTCTCGTTAATCATTTTATTCTTATATTAAAAATTACTTTTTCTACTTTTTAGTTCGATTCACTATATAAGTGTGTGTTTTTTAGTTTTTTTAAAACTATAATTTATTTTTAGAGTTACTATCAATTGAAGTAATAACCGGTGTTTTCAGTTAAAATTTCTCGGAGTAGAGAAATTTTAACTGAAAACACCGGTTATTCATGCGTTATTATGATATACCGGTTATTATGATGTAGCAAAATATGGGTTTATTCCTATTTTGCTATATCATAGCAAAATATGAATATAAACCCGTTTCTAAATTATATGTTTCAAAAATCTTAATTCGGGTTCCTAAAACTGAAGTCTTATCTATATATAGGCAAAATATTGTAGTTTTCATAGTAGAATGTGTTTCGGAATTATGTTATTCTTCATTTTTTTGCCGAAAAATTGCATTTGAATAAAAATATTTTTAAATTTTAATATTATTCTTAAAACAATTGTGCTTGTATATTCTAATTCAATGACGCTAAAAATATTAAAAAAAAATTAATCATTTATACGTTTTTCAAAATCACGGTTCCAAACATAGTCTCGGATATTTTAATTATGTCATCCTTCAAACAGATGAAGCCAAAGATTGTATCTCTTATACTCATAGGACACGCATAATTAACCCATTGAGATGTCATTTTGCTTACTCAAAATGCTTTTTAAAAAAGGCACATTTTTTTAAACACTATACTAATTTCCACCTTCCCCACACAAAAAAAAAATGTCGGACGAAAAACAATTCAGTAATATAGACAAACTGCCTCACATTTTTAAAATACTATGTCTAAATAATATATCGTAGGAATTAAAAATAAGCGCAAATTAAAAAATGAAAAAAATATCAGTGCCCGGTACGCTGCACGGGCAAACTATAGTTTCGGTAGCCCTTACGTTAAGGTAAATCTCTTAAGGTATCCGACTGGTTGCGACAACTTTTTTTTATAAAAAAAAAAAGGAGATATGGGGATTGTTTTGTTATTTTTAGATTTGCTTGGTGCATTTTTAAAAAAAATGTGCTAAAATTAAGAAGAGAAAAAGAATTTTTATTATTACTAAAATGGGAAAAAATAGGTAAAAATTGACTAAAAATAGCATAAACGCGGCCCATTCTGCATCAAAGGTTTAGGAACAAATTTTCAATTTTTTCAATCTAATATGTTGCTATGTTATTCAATTTTCAAATGACCTTTAGGATAAGAGATATTTTCTTTTTTACAAACACTAGAGCACTTTATCTCGGTTACTATATGAAAATGCTTAAAAAGACAGAGATTATATTCACATAAGGGACTGTAAAATTTGTAATAAAACAGTGATTGATAAATCTGAAGGTTAAAACAATTCTACTATTACACAGAAAAAATTTCGGTTAATTACGTTCAAAACTTTTTTAGCAATCGCTGACCCCATTTGATTATTTTCAAAAAATCACATTTCGAGTAAAACGCGTTTTAAAGTATGACATCTTGCTTAAAGTAATGGCATCTGCTTTTACTTAAACACTTGTAGTTTTTGTTCTAGTAAACGGAAAATGATAAACTTGGTATTTTTATAAAGCTAATAAGAAGGCCCATAAATTAAAATCATAAAAAAAATTTGTCAATTTTTCTCAAAATTCACAGTTTTAGAGTAGTCGGATACCTTAAGGGGTTAATCAGTTCTTTAATATAAAATGTTGATGTTAGAAGGGCAAATCATTTTCAGTGAAAAAATACCGTGGTGCTTTAAGAAAAAAAAACACTGCTTTTCTTTCAAACTTGAATCCTAGAGTAAAAAAATTTAAACCTCCCCATTCAGTTTAGTAAGAAGTTATTTTTATTTTCTGTATTTCTTGATCTTTTGTAATCTCAAAAATTCGAATTTTTAAATTGACTTCAACCTTAAGAAGATTTGAACAACGTTTTGATAAAAGTGCACACGGCCCAACCGATCTCTGCCTATGGCACTTTTTTGACAGCCGTCACTCTTTCGAGGTGTTTGTTTTAGGCACTGAAGCAGAATGATCCGGAAGTTAGCTCAACTTCCTATTGCTGGGAGAACCCTATGCCCCCAAAGGATCAAAGATTGCATTCGAGCTTAAATCTCTTACGTATTCGGTGGGGTGCATGTTGTGTCATCGGATTCCAACGTTTCATGATTTACCCTGCTTTCGATTTGACTAGTGTAGGGGGTCGGAAAAATTTCGAAGAGAAGAGCCAAATTGTAAGAGAAACATGGTAACTAAGATGTCAAAGCGCCTTTTACACAGAGAGTCGTTTTTACAAACAGCCACATGCGCCTGCGTAGGAGAGGAATGAATTAATATTTTTAAATATATATATATATATAGTTTTAAATACCCCCAATTTTTAGTTTTAGATAAAATTATTTTTTTAAATTTATTATATTTTTTAGATTTATTATAACTTTTAAATCATATTATCTTAGAGTCTCTAAGATAATGGTGGTATGTTTACAAATCTTATTTTATTATTTCTATTCTTTTCATACTTTTGCTAAGTGCTATTTTTCAGCCATTTCTTTGTTTTGAATTTGTATTTGGGTCCAGAATTTGGCAATAACTTGTTTATTGCACTCAGATTTAGCGCGGGCTCTGCATTTCTGTATGCAATTTTTAGGACGTTACCTTTTTCTCATAATGGATTTAGATTTCCTATCCATTATTTCCAATAGGTTTTTGCTCGGTATTATTAACAGAAAGGGGGAAGGTTTGGCAGGCCAAAAAACATGTTCAACCGAAATTTTATATAGAGAAATTTTTTTAAGATTAATTTTTTTGTATACAAGCTGTCCTAAGTCAGCAATGTTGATAATACTGTAGCATCCATTCTTTTATATTTTTATATTTAACTGTTATTTTATATCTCCTTTTAAATTCTGTTTGTCTGGTTTTCTTGCAATTGCAATTCTTTTAAGTATTAATCATGTTAATTCATCTCTCTCTTGTAGAGAAATTTTGATTATATATATATATATATATATATGGAAGAAATTTATATAAAATATAGAACATAACAGGGGGAAAAATTATAAGATCACAAAACTAATGAAATACAAATAAGAACCTAGCGAGTCAAAATGCAATTTCGGACTTAGGACCGAATAAGTGGGGTTAAACTAGTATTTATATATATATATATATATATATAAATTAATTTTTACACAAAACAACAATTTCCATTTCTTTCAAAACTAAGAACCATATAAGTGTTTCTTTTTCTTTCTGTGACTTATGCAAGAACAGCCATTGTTAAAATATGATAAAATTAATAATCAATAATACCGTAAGAGCTGTATTTTAAAGTTTCATGTTTACAGTGATAAGTAAAATTGATTGTTTCTGTACATAAAAAGATCATTTCAGCTCTTTTTCTTTACGCTTAAGCGCGACAAAAACACATCCCGTGTTTTGTGTCATTTCTGATGAAGGTTTGTGAATCTTTTACTCACATTCAAGAATGCTCCGTAGCTCATGTATGCAATTTAGCAAACTTTGCTGGATATCACTTAGAAGAGTGTCTTCTCAAGTGCAGCATTTCCCTTCCAATAAATTATACTTTCAATGATTTATAGCTCAATTTTCTATTCTCGCTGATTCTCACTACACTTTGCAATGGAAAACAATTTAATACTGAAATCTTAAGCCAAACAATGTTTAATTGAAGACAAAAATATAAGATAATTAATTTCTATTGATTATTATAAAGGGAAAAAAGAAAAGAAAAGAGAAAAATTTTATTTAAAAATTCATACAATTAGTAGGCTGAAGAGCCGCGATTTGTAGTGGGAAAATTATCAGATACAATCAGGGGCGTCTTAAGACTTCTTGAGTTCTTAGGACCCTTAGCAAAAGTAGGTCCTTGGGCACCTACAAAAACGTAGGTCCCAGGATTCTACACAGATGTAGCCCCCCCCCCTATAACCCTTAAAATAGACAGTATATAGTATATGTTGTCAAGTACTGGTACAAACAATAACCCGAAACAAATAAATGTGCATGACTTACAGTTATACAAACCGGCTCGACCAACTGCCGCCTTTTGACTGAATGAGTAATAATGATGCATGGTGATAGGCCTTGGTTTATACATAGAATTCTGTCATCACATCTAGCCAGGTGACATATCGTCAGAAATTCCCAGTTTTTCGGAGAATACAAACAGAAATAACATTTGACCGTTGAAATTATTCGAATCATTATCTCATCAAGGTTGAGTCGATAACGGGATGAGGCCCCCTTTGTGGCGGAGACCCTGGGACCGGGCCCAGCTTGTTCATGCCATAAGAACGTCCTTGGTTACAATGCAAGTTTTCTAGTTGCAATACAATAAATGAAATTTATTAACAACAACGGAAATTTTTTCTATAATAACATTTTTGATTAGTTTTTGTTTAAGTTTAATTAGTTTTATGTAAAAAAATTAGTTATTACTATAGAAATTTAGCTGAAAATAATTTCTTAAAATATGAAAAAGTGGTGATGTAGTTACTTTATGACAAATATATGCCAAGAAATGTGATACAATTTCTAGGAATATTATTAAACATTTAAAAATATTTTTAAAAAATTTGCAGACATGCTTGAGGAGTTTTTTAAAAAAAAATAATTTTCCCTGACAATGTGTTTAGAATGGCTATTTTTGTTGCAAAAAGATATGTTTGTATTACTTGTAAAGCAATACAATATCAGGAAAACGTAACATCAAGTCGTTGACTGTAGAATCTATCAATAACTACTTTGATCCTTTTTAGGTCAATATTGAAATGTAATAAAATATGAGGAAGTGAAAGTATTTCTTTGTCTTCTAAATTAACTGTAAATTATAGAAAGACATTCTCCTTTAATATTTTAAGTTATTTCGTGTCTGATAAAATGTTTATTTGTTTATTGTGGTTGTAATAAAGCGAATATATATATTTTGAAAACCGTTATGAAGAACAGCAACAAATGAAGATGAACATAATGAACTAACAAAACTTAAAGATTTCTGAACACTTAAGGTTTATGCAAGAATTTATTGAGTTACGAGCTTGCCCAAACTCTGTAAATATTTTCTAAATTTATCCTTAATTAAGAATGTTGCTGAAAAAAAGAAAACAAACAATTCTCGCTAAAATTGTTAATTTTGCTCGTATATTAATTTATTTTGAAGAAAATTTACCCAAAATGAATAATATTGAATTAGCAATGTATTCTTTGCGCATAAAATGCTACTTAAATCTCCGTCAATTACATTTTTACCAAATTAATCAAAGCTGTACTAATCGTGAAGAAATTGAATCATGCTAAGAGTATTAATAGATTTATACTTAAGCTTCGGCATATGATAAAGTTAATAAAATTTACCAGATTTAAATGGTATTGTGAAAAAGAAAATGCACATTAGAGCAGCATAAAACTGCTTTTAAACAATTCAGTTTTATAGCTAGGAAGTTATTTGCAAATTTTTGAAGCGTATTTTGTTGCAAAGTCTCAAAATTAACTGTAAGTGTTGTTAAATTTTGTTTTTTCACTTATACACAGAAGTACCAAAAGACATGGGGTTTCTCCCAGCACTATGGAACTCCGTCTTTTGCCTTGTGAAGTGCAAGGCAAAAGGCGGAGTATTTATCATTGACTCAAGTAGTTATTGGAAGCCCCCTGAAAAAATATTTACAAAAGTGTTAGCTGTACAATATTTCACGCACGAGCTAGTCTTTCGATCATATCCCATACGTATTCGAGGAATTATTGTCTGGTAATCAAGGTAGTCAAATAGTTCACTCAAATTGTCTGGTCGAGAATAATTTTTGCCCGGGTATATATATATTCTTTTTGTCTGTATTGTGCGTTTTGTTACATCTGTATTCTTCATTTTATACTCATGTACGGCAAACGTGCAAAGCTTTCTTCACTTTTTTGCTTGCTCCCGTAATTTTTTTTTTGATCAGTGTATAATAATGCTTATTTTTTAACAGAAGGTGTGATGTCATTCGAGCAAAAGATTAATCTGAATTTTCCAAAATGAAAAATAAGAATTTAGACTTAATGTTATCTAAGAGAGATATCAGAAGCACTTGCTCATTAAGACTGATTATTATGGAAAGCCACGGTAAAATCACATGTTAAACAGAATCGTGTGTTACTGAACCGCGTATTAACGAGGTTTTATTACAATGCTACTCAATAGCATTATAAAATTACATCCCCCTCTTTCAACTAAATGTAGATTGTATTTTTTGATTAAAAACTTTGATCTGGGCTTCAAAACGAAAGGGAAGAGAGGGATGTGTCAACTTAAATGTCATCTTCATTATCTCTAAAGTATCATATCCATCGACCTTAGAACTGGAGTGAAATTATTTCTAATCTATCGACCAATCATCCAAACATGACCTTTGATTTCTTGGAATTTTTTTTTCTTTTATAGTACAAAATAATTTAATTTAATATTTGTTTAATTTGTGTAAAGGAGAACTTAATTTCGGAATCTAGAAAACTTTAACCAATACTAATATTTGCTTACTGATATAAACAAACAATTATTAGTAATTAACCCGACACTACTCGCACAGGGTGTGTCTTACCCATAGTCTAACTTTTTTCAACGCTCCTTCAAAATATTTTCTAGAAAATGGATAGTTTCTTGGGTAGCTGACTTTAAGGTCATATTCTTTGAGAGGTCTTAGCTTGTAGGCGAATTCTAAATATATATTTTTAGATATCGTCTCTTCGGGTATGTCATACCCTGCGCGTGAATCACCGTTACAGTTCTGAAAGCATGAGCACGTTTTAAATCTTCCTTATGTTATGACGTATTATTGTAGTTATGATGAAGAAAAGTGATACTTAAGTAATTTAATATACACAGAGTATTTAATAGATATTGTACGACAGTATTTTCGGATGAAGAAATTCTCTTCACGGTTATGATGAGGAAAAATCAAATAAAGAGCAAGTATGATTCCTCCACTGAAATCGATCCAGATTTAGAAAAGGAAGACACTGTTGGAAATAAATGTTTTAAATGTAGAGACATGAAAACACTTGAGAAGAACGTAATTTTAAAGGAGATAACTGGTACACATGTTATCCACTTTCAGATGACCTTTAAAAAAAACTATTGCTGGAACAAAATAAGAGAAAACAAAAAAGAAATTCCAAAATTTTTAAATTTAAAAAATAGAGAAGTTTACTCCTGTATTTTTAGTTTGAAAAAGATACAAATTAAAAAAAATTAAGATCCAGTAAAAACTTCGCACTCACTCACGACGAAATTATAAACAATGCACTCACTGAATGCCCTTATAAAAAGAACAGAAAAACTAAATTTACGTGCGAAAAATTTAATAAACATCTTGTATTTCCTATTTTTCTTCCTTTTAACCTTTGTAATACAAATTTTACGATAAAAATACAATGTTAACTCCCTTGGGTATGACACACCCTGCGCGAGAACTTTAGGTCGTTTTTTTCACGCGAGTGATGCCGGGTTAATTCTAATTATTAATAATTAACTAATAATAATAATTTTTTTCAGTATAATTGTTCAGCAAAATTGAAATTTGCTTTGTTTTTCTATAGCATAATTCACCTTTTCCTAGCTTATAATACTTTTTATTACCCTTAAAGCAGAGGCCCCTAAACTTTTTTTGTCTCATAGACCCTTTGTCGTGTTCTCGGTTTGGGGTTGACTCCTGCTTAATTAATATTGAATTTTTGCAAATTTGTCAACTTAAATGTCTTTTTGACAGCTAATACTACTACTGCTTTAAAAGAATTAAATTTCTAACTGTAATCAAATATAGTGTTTAAAATTTAAAAAAAAACCATGTTAATTAAATTAAAAGTTAATAAATACAGAAAATATCTTTTTAATAAAATAACTAAACAGCAAACTAATGGTTTTAATGAGAGGGATAAATCTGGTGCTACAATAGCATATCTTCAATCTTCAACATTTGGTATTAATCTTGTCAGGTTTAACCTTAAATCTGCTCTTTTAGAAGTGTCAGTTTTTTTTTTCTTTCTCTCTTTCTTTTTTTTTTTACTTTAAAGATTAGCAACCACGCTGAAACTCCTTCTCACTAGGAAAAGTAATTGAAAACTTCATCACGATATTCCATAATTCGGAACAAATAACAACCTTTTTAAAGCCAAAATTGCTGACATTCGTTTCTAAACTTTAAGATCTTCGTTAGTGCTTATTATGATCAGTTCCTATTGAAGTGAGACATTTTTTTTCAATTTTACCATATGGATTCATTTGGTATTACCAAAGTCAAAGCATTCTCAAACCTGGTTTCAAAATCGGTGTGAAAGACATTCAAATGTTGAATGTTGGTTAAAATGTCATGACAGATTGTCTGTGACAAAATTAGAAAAATCGGGACCTACACTATTTTACTTCTTTAGCTTAACTCTCGAAAGAAACACTGAAATGGTTTTTGTTTTAATAACATTTATGCTCTCACCTAAGTAAGTTCAAATTAACTTCATTAATTTTAGTAAGCAAATCTGTTAAATAGGTAAAATTTGGTTTCCACTTGGTTAAATTTAAAAAAAAAATTTTAATCACGATTTAGTTTAATGAAAACCACTATCATAGACCCTCACTTACACCTCATGGACCCCCATATTATTTTTTAGCGGACGTGGACCCCTTGCAGATCATCATAGACCCTTAGGGGTCTATTTAGACCACTTTGTGAATCCCTGCTTTAAAGTAACCGCAAAAAAATTGAATAACATACTCATTATAACTTTATAATTAACATAATTTATGTAGAAAAACTTCACTAATTTATTATAAGAAAAGACACAAACATATAATACTTTCTAAACTCAAATTTTTAGATTAATGAAAATTACCTGCTGAATTACAAGTATTTTCCCAATCATGCTCTACCCTTTTGGATCATGTCGAATATTTTCAATTGGCAGTGCTGCTGCCATACTATGTTAAAGTGCATAAATTTTTTCTTAGAAGCATCAAAATTTAATTTATATCTAACACACATCTGCTTTCAATAATCTTACCCCTCAAAAGTAATGATAATTTATTTAAAACATTTTTGGAAACATAAGATATTTTGAAAGCTATTTAATTGTAAGGTACCTTTCTTTCATAACAGAGTTGCATATTTTACCATTTTTCGTTTCTAATTTCTTCTTTTATCAAATTATTTTCCAAGATCTTAATTAATAGCTTTTTTAATTTGGCAACATTACAGTTGCTAGATGTTTATTTAATTACTGACAGTAATGCACAATCGACACTCTCTACCTACTGCATTTCGATGCTGAGTTGCCCTCCTGTAGCTCTGTGCTCTTTATCCTTTTCCCCATCCAAAGAGAGGGGAAAAAAAGTTTCCAAACTGCTTCCAGATCTTTTTGGAAAGCGGGTCCCCTTGCAAGCTAACTTTCCCTTTAAGCTCTGCAATGGAACGGGGGTGAGAGAAAGCGGGAGGGGTGAAAGTGCAGCCTTCGAACACTATCTATTGATTCGTTAATCATACTGTTCCTGCTAATGCTCTTAGGGTCCAGTCTTTCCCTCCCTCCCCCTCTTTTCTGACCTCCCCCAAACGAAACCGTAGGGGCAGGGGAGTGAGTGCGAGAGAGCTCGAAGTCTGGGTTAGTAGGAGGAGGGGAGGAGAGGATGAGGGTCGAGATTTACATTTAATGAGGATTTGAGGTGTTCAGGCCTCAAAGGAAGGCAAACACCGAAATCCATCCGCTTTCAAACTGCCACTCACAGCACGTTCGACTTATCCGACTATTCGGGCATAAAATGATTGGCATATTCTTCAGTGAATTACAATAGACAGATTGATTGCGAGGATTAGAATTTTCGTTTCTTTCTTTCTTTTTTTTTAAAATTTTATTTATTTATTTATTTTTTTGCAAATATTTGAATTTGTGCATAAATTCTTTCTCACTCCATTTAAAAAGATAGAGTCGGGAATCTATTTTTTCTAAGTTTGTCTGGTAAATTTTATAGAAAGAGAAGAAAAAATTATTTTTTTTGGTGTTATATAGGGTGAAACAAAGTTCTTGTCCTGATTGTAAATATTTATTGTATGAAAATTATCACATTTAGACATACGTTTTTTCGGCTTATTACAGATATTATGGTAAATTTTTTATAAGTCTTTTTACATGAATAAATTTCAAAGTGGGCCGGCCCCTTTGGTAACTCGGAGAATGTCTAAACAGTAATCCAGTTCCTGGCAAGCGTTCTTTAACATGCCTTGCACATTATAAGCATGCAACCTAAGTCTCTCGAGAAGAATTCTTACCAAACTTGTTTGCGATATTTGATGCTTCACAAGTTGATTTAAGACTGTTGAAACAATTGTCGAACTTGTTCAACAGTTACTTCCTCCCTCTAGGCTTGTCACTTCTAGAAAAATCCTTAACGCTACCTATTTCTTTAAACATTTCATACCTTTGCTTTATAGATTTTACATCAGGAAGTTTGTTTCCATAACAGCGTCGAAATTAACACTGAACATTAATGGGGGATTTCATTTCGTGAAACCAAAGTACACATTGAGCTTTCTCTTGAATAAACGCTATTTCGACAAAAATTGGTCTTTTTTACAAATGTTCCCCCGAGTCACTCTTGAAGGAGCATTGGTGCCGTATGGTGTACAAAAAATCTATTAAAACTGACCTATTCAATGGTACAAATGTTAAATTTTTGTATTAAATGGCTATTTTGTAATGGATTCTTTTAATTAGGTCAAAACTTTTGGTTCACCCTATGTAGAATTATATTTATCTTATTTTGTTGAGAGCAATCATTTATTTAAGATTAATTTTCTGGAACAGTCAACTTATAAACTAAATATATATATATATATATAAACATACTTTTTATAAACGTTTATTCACAATCAGGCTCAGTTAGCCCAGGAGTCTGCTTCACCCAAGGTTTTACCATAGCTCCATGGGTAACCCCTATATTGTGACGTCATAATTCTTATTTTTCATTTTAGGAAATTTAAATAAATCCTTTATTTAGATAACATCACGTCTACTTGTTAACAATATACATAAATACTTTTTGCTTCTACTATATGGTGGAGTAGACAGACCAGCTTATAAACCAGTTCCGTAGATAATACCTATAGGCTCTTTCATCTATGTGTTTTGTAGAAAGTAGCTCCTCCGCTCATAAGACAGAAAATTGTACGTTATTGCTATTGTATGTCCGTCAAATTAGAGCTTAAATTCTGAAATAGGGAACCAAAAATAGAAAATCTACTAAAAACTAACAATTAACCCGGCACTACTCGCGCAGGGTGTGTCATACCCACCGTCTAACTTTTTTCAACGCTCCTTCTAAACCTTCTTTTTCCGAAAATGGATAGTTTCTCGTGTAGCTGACTTTAAGGTCATATCCTTTGAGAGGTCTTAGCTTGTAGGTGAATTCTAAATATATATTTTTGGATATCACTTCTTCGGGTATGTCATACCCTGCGCGTGAATCACCGTTACAGTTCTAACTGCATGGACACGTTTAAATCTTCCGTATGCTATGGCGTATTATTGTAGTTATGATGAAGAAATGTGATATTTAAGTAATTTAATAAATACAGTACTTAATACATATAGTACAACAATATTTTCGAATGAAAAAATTCTCTTCGCGGTTATGATGAGGAAAAATCAAATGAAGAGTATAACAGCAAGTACCCCCACTGAAATCGATCCAGATTTAGAAAAGTAAGACATTGTTTAAAATAAGATGTAGAGACACAAAAACATTTGAAAAGAACGTAATTTTAAAGGGATAACTGGTTCACATTTTATCCACTTTCAGATGACTTTGAAAAAAAACTATTGCTGGAACAAAATAAGAGAAAATAAAAAAGAAATTCCAAAGTTTTTAAATTTAAAGAATAAAGAAGTTTACTCCTATAGGTTTAGTTTGAAAAAGATACAGGTTAAAAAAAAATTAAGATCCAGTGAAAGCATCGCACTCACTTGCGACGCGATTAAAGGAGTGTATAAACAATGCACTGAATGCCCTTATAAAAAGAACAGAAAAACTAAATTTACGTGTGAAAAATGTAATAAACATGTTGTATTTCCTACTTTTCTTCCTTTTTAACCGTTGTATACAAATTTTACGGTAAAAATACAATTAAAATACTCTTGGTTATGACACACCCTGCGCGAGAACTTTAGGTCATTTTATTCAAGCGAGTGATGCCGGGTTAAGAAAAAACCCTCCTAATTATTCTTTTAAGAATCATTTTCTCTAATCCTTAAACAAAAAAAGGGAATTCAACGAGTATAAATTATTAAATGATAAAGATATTGAAGAGGAATAAAATATCTGCAAAAGAGTTTGATAATTTTATAGGTTTTTTTTCATACATATAATAAAGCTTATTAACTGTTCTGATATTTTATAAACATTTTTATCATCAGAAACATCATTTAAAACAAAATTTAAAACCCATTTAAACTGAAAGCGAACAAAAGCTAACGCCTGTTTTTTACTGCTAATAAATTAAATATTTAAAAATTGTTAAAAATTTCAGCCTTCAAAGGCTAGATTATTGGATAAATTTTGGAAAACGGTCAGATAACACCCTTTTCTCTATGGCTCAGCTCTACTAAATCAATAGCCTTCCTCCTCCTGGTCTAAAGGTTAAGGCAACGGACTAATAGCCGGCGTGTGATGAGTTCGAGGCTAGTACCGCCGAAGCCCCGCCGTGTAGGGGAGTGATGCACGTTGAATATGTCAAGGCTCAATCGTATTCCCTTCGGTGGGGTATGGAAATTAGGGTGAGTGAGTGAGTGAGAGAATATTAACGTCGCACTGTTCAGCTACACGAGGGTTTTTGGCGACGGACCTCGTAATTTTGAGCCATGTTCGACGACACCTGAGCAGGCACTCCCTCTCCTAGCTACCACACCACATCAACGGGAGAATTTTTGAGCTCTTGACTATGGAAGTTAGGAGAGGGGGAGAGGGAATGAAAGCTCAAGTGCCTTTTTCGTCACTAAACCATGGTCTGTCGCCAAAAGCCTTCCAGGTGCTGATTTTTGCAACGTTAATGGTCACTAACTTATTCACTCTCTCCTCCCCTGGTGGTTAAAATATGTTAGATCCGATTCATAGGTTTCGAATTAAAAATATCCTAATGGCCATGATATCCTCGTGGTTATGGTCACAAACTCGTGACCGGAGTGTCTTGGGTTCGAGTCCTGGCGCCACTGAAGACCCGCCATGTAGAGAGAGGACCAATGCACGTTAAACCTGTTGAATCTCAATGTCCTCCTGATAGTGCTGTTGTTAGGAGAGATGGTACCGATTTAAGTGCTGTCTTAGTCCTTGAGGTTCCAAATTACGAGGTCCCTCGCCAATAGCTATCGTGTCGTTTAAAAGTGTGGCGTTAATATAACCCTCTAGGTCTCTGAAAACAAGCTAAAAAATTTAAAATTAGTTGCACATTACAAAGAAATACACTATTAAAATATGTACTTTTTAACATATATTACATACAACGATACATAATTTGCAACTGATTTATCTCTAGAAATGTAGCCATATCTATTAATAGCTTCTGTAATGGTACTTCTAAGTAAAGAAATGCACAACATACACTCGAAATGCCAGTTTCAATTAATAAGACCACTATAAAAAAGGACTCTGCGTTCTTCCTTATTTTTTTCCCGGAGAACTCCTCCCACAATTCCATTCGAAGTCCATTGGAAGTTAATTTAATTTATAACCAGGCACAAAGGTATCCAAGTGGGCCAAAAGTAACGAATAGCAGCAGCCCAATCTCTGTTACGACGTACTTATCTGGAATGTAAGTCCATACATCTTCATAACTTCTTGAAGAAGAGGATGACCATTAGGTTTAATGTTCTGCCTAAGACACAATTTGTTAGTTTGAACATTTATTGGTCTAGATACGGTAGTCTTGGTTTGATAAAATTAAGCTTCGAGTTTAGAAGTAATGGATATTGCTAATGCTCAACCTTAACTGCGTAGAAGAAGATTCAGATTACTCATTTATCACAAGAAATTGGAGGGAGATTGAGTTTTTGATTCTGTTCTAGATCAAATTCAAACGTGAGTGAAATGAAATAGCTGGAGATGTTCAATCGTAGATGTATGATGTGTTAAAATCATTTGAATGGAGTTATCTACTGCAATCGGTGCATTACCTCGCAATTAATGATTGTTAAAAGAGATTTAACAATTCAGTTATATTAATTTTAGTCAACAATATAAATTGTTAGTATGGTTAAATGAGAGCACAATTGCGTATCATTTGAATAATGACCACTTAGTTAACCCTATTAAAATGATATATTTTGAAGTCATCCACTACAATTCGTTCATCACACACAATTAATGAATTAAAAATATAATTTATTAAATAAATGATATTAGTTATTTTTTAAAATCATAGCGTTCTAGAAGTAGTGGTAGTATTCTTACAGTTCTTAATTTATTATTTCCTTCTTTTCATACTTTTGATAAGTACTACTTTTCAGCCATTCCTATGCTTTTAATTTGCATTTGGGTTCAGAATCTCGCAATAACTTGTTTATGTACTCAGATTTAGCGTGGGCTCTGCATTTTTGAATGCAATTTTTAGGTAAGTTACCTTTTTCTCATAATGGATTTAGATTTTCTATCCATTTTTTTCAATAGGATTTTGCTCAGTATTAATAGAAAGGGGTAAGGTTGGCTGGCCATTAAACATGTTCAACCCCAATTTTATATAATTTTTTTATATATAAGCTGTCCTAAGTCAGCAATGTTTATAATATTGTAGTATCAATTCTTTTATATTTTTTTGTTTAACTCTATTTTAATTTTTCATATTTCCTTTTAAAATCTATTGTCTAGTTATCTTGCAATTTCAACTCTTTTCTATTTTGATCATGCTTATTCGTCTCTCTCTTGTAGAGAAATTTTGACTATGTGTTCTCACATATTATGTGGCTGCATAGCGCCTTTATATGTTAGAATTAAGATAAAGGGAATTCATGTCTTTTATAGATCTTGCTATTATGTAATATATATATATATATATCCCACTTAGCTACAATTTTTTTTAAAAATCAGAAGTGAGATTGCTTGTTGAATATCTCATCACAGCCTGCAAGTTTAAATAAGCCAACTTGCATATACCTGTAATCGTGTTTATCTTCATATAAAAAAAACTGCCCATAAATATAAATTGACCCTAATATAAAGAACATTTTCTGAGTCTTGGAGGGGTGCAAGAAAACTGTTTGCATGCCGCTGTTTGCCCACCCCTCATCTATGCAAATTACCATTATTACTCTAACTTATTTTAATGATTAGCACAGCATAACTTGTTTAAATACGACTAAAATTTTAAGATTAAGTCACATTACCCGGAAAAAAAAACATCCCAGCATTATAAAACAAAGAATATAAAACAATTTTTAAAGCAGAGCCCGATATTGGAAACTTTTACGAGGATGAAACAAAGGGTAAAAAAAATGCACGAAAGAAATTTAAAAAAAAAAGAAAATTAGGAGCTTGAATCAGAAAGTTACGCCTCTTGCTAGTATACCATCCATTTTCATTGATCTTTCCAGACACAATGATCGCCGGAAGTAGGGTAAGAGGAGTGTGGGATGACAGGAAGTCACCGTATTCCTGATATTCCCTGCTTCGGTTGACATCAGTCGTTGCGCAAACTTTACCATATAAAAAAGATCTCCAACTGACTCATGATTGAGCAACACATACAATATAAAAGAAATTATGGGAGGAATACTGTATATAATATCAATACTGTTTGTGAAAATCAGATTCTAGAGTAAAAACATTTAATGAAATAAAATTACTAACTAGAAATTGTAATAAAAAAGAAATGAAAAAAATGAAATAAATCTGTTGTATTAATTGATGCTATTGAGCTATTTTTGAGTCTAAATTAAAAACAAAATGTTTTGTTGAAGAAAGTGTTATATCATATATGATCATTATTTTTATTCATACTTTATTCTCCAATCTTTGAATTAATATTTATATTTATTACTTTTAGTTGGTTATTATGTTTTTTTACTTAAATGAAATTTACTATTTTGAATAATAGAATTATTCAAAGTTGCTATGAATTTAAATAATTTAATAGTCAAATTTAAATTATTTAAAATCATAATGATTATTTTTGATATTTATTCAAAATTTTCATTTTGTCACACACACACACATATATATATATATATATATTTCTTACCTGTTAAATAAGCAAAATTTCATCATTTTTATAATGAATAAGTGAACTTAACAAACATAAAAATATGAAATTTGTAACTGATATGTAATGAGCCGTTTATATAGAATGATAGAATGTCTTGTGATCTACTGTAAATACTACGAAACAGTTATTTCAATTACGATAAGTAGAACTGTGATGGATCTATACGCGTCCTTCTAATAACCCTCTTGGGAAATCTTTGCACTATGAATGACAACAACCTTTTTGAAGAAGAAACCGTGATATGTGCAGTTATATATAGTATAGGTTTGCTTGCTAGAAATATAGATAGAGGAGAATATAGATGATTAGACGAAGTTCCCTGGAGAATGAAATATTAAGAAGTTGAAGAAAGGAATGATATAGCTGATCAAGTATTAGTTATATTGATAGCACGTTTCGGGCTAAAAATTTTAAAGAGATTTAAGTGACGATTGGTCACATAGCTACAGTGTAAATCAAATATTAGAGTAGTGTGGATTGATCCATAAAAGGTGGATCAATTTATTGAAAGTCTTCTCAAAATTTGTGACTCTCGTAGCAAAATCTCCCCTGTTCTTTTCTGGGAACATCTCATCCTATCTGATTAATTGAATTGTGTCTGTGATAATTAGTGTGCTGAATAAATAGTTAAAAAGTATTATGTCGAGTCGTCCTTCCCTCCCTCTCTCACCTTTAGCCGGGTCCTAGAGTAGGTATAGAGTGTTACAGAACTTTTATCAATATTTAGAATTAATTGATTCTTTTTTATGTGAATACAGCCATACACCGAATTTACGTGATAAGTAAAACTGAGTGATAAACAAGTAAATCGAATTCACGTAAATCGAGGTTTTTTTTCGCCTATAAATAGGTATAAATTATTTTTAGTTCAAGCCGGAGGTGAAAGAAAATAATATTTTAGAGAAAAAAAAATGTTTAATAAAATCTTAGATAACACAAATACAAAATCGCAAACCGAAATTATTTTTATGTAGAAGGTTTCATAAAATATAACAAAGCAGTCTACCGGCTCAGATTTTTTTTCACCAAAAAATTTCCTCCCAGGATTTTCTAATACATTTTTTATTCCTTGTTTTGTTGAAAAAATATGCTCTTCGTTGGAGTCTATATTTTCTAAAATTTGTAACCCTTTTTCAATTAAACTCTCTGATTCTTTCTGTCAAATTCGCAAACGTCATTCGTTCTTCTGATTGATCTGGGTCTAAAGATTCAAGCACTCCAATGTCTTGTTCTTGCTCATGGATTTTTATGAGCTCATCATTGTCAGCTCCTGATTGTGAAAATCCAGCAGTTCTTGAAAGTCGTGGCTCATAGCTTCACGCAGATGTGCAAGTGATCGTCTCCTTTAATAAGCTTTGTATATTTTGATGACTTTCTGATCCATCCAATCTAGTTGTGTAGCACTCAAACAAAAGACGAATCGACCAAATTTTAAAATCGCGAAACTCCGATTAACGTGAATCAAAGTATTACTGTACTTTAGTCTTACATAAAAATAGCATGGTTATTTTCTATACTTAAAAATATTTATGTTTCTCATTTAGTTGTCAACCATATTTTCAGCAATCAATCTTTTCTTATTTTTGTGCATTAATCAACATTGATAATACTAGTGATGGAGCTCTTTTTTGGTGCAGGTAAACAAACACCACATTATTGTGAAACTTTGAACCTCGATGGATTTAAGCCCTTCTAAGACTCGATGTGTGAAGGGACTGTACAAATATAAAGTCGGATACGGGTTAGCGACCATAATAATTCTGCTAGCCCGGTCACTATTCTTTTTGTAAGAAGTATTTAAAATATATTCATAATAATTGAAATAAAATTCTAAAGATGAACACACATGGGCGCGAAAAAACTCAAATTTCACTTTATAATTTATTGAGCTGCTATAAAAGTAAATACATAAGTGGGTGTGTTTTTGTATTTATCCCATATGAAGAATGCTTACTCAGATATGTTTAACTGTGTTTGGCAAATATTACAACGGCTCTTAATTACTTGATCACTATTTATTCAGCTGAAGAAACAAAAAACACTTAAATGAGTATCTACAATTATTTATTACTTTATTTAACTGCCTAATTGTTGAAACAATTGATGCACACTGATTTGTTTTATATTATTTGTTAAAACCCTATTCGCAAATATTTGCACATAATAACCATATGCGATTTTGGGTTTTCATAGACTATTCATGATTCTCGAATCATTACTAATATAATAGTGTTTATCAACTGCCTTTTCGAGATATGTTTGCATTACAATTTACATTCGGCTCAAGTATTTAAATTCCTTTCACTGTAATCTAAATAAATTAAATTATGCATGCTCTCCGAAATATTGATTATGAAGAGATTAGAAATCATAATTACATGTAGCAAATAGATCCTTGACTGGACTATTTTGACATACTAATGTCTTGTATATTTTGTATATATATATATGCAGATACTGTTGAAAAAATTTACACATATACTCACGGAGGTATAGTGACGGGGGGGGGAGTTCACAAGATTAAGAAAGATCTTGTGAGACCGCGATCATTATTCTTAAATAATGAATATGGGAGACCCCTTTGTGACGGAGACAAAAGAAGTACTTTGAGACGAATTTGGAAGCATCTAGAGCAGTAATACTCTCCCTGCGGTCCGCGGACTTCACGTTGCCTGTCTAGTCTTTTTTGAGTGGCCAGATCATGAAGCATTGAAATAAGAAATTCAGTTATTTAAAAACAATGCATTAAAAATTTAGGGAGAAATTCTATCAATCTAACTATCAAATCTATCAATTTTGCAATCAATTTGCTTTTTTTTAATATTAGAACAAAAACATGAGCCTTGTCATTGATCAAAGGAAATCAAAACTACCCTATAACTCAGTAAAAAATGCACAAGCGTACATATTGTGTGTGTGTGTTTGATAGAAAGGTTAACATAATATTAAAATAAAAGCTGAAAATAAGCCCCCCCTCTGCATTATCTTCATGTAGCGATAAACGTAAAATACCTATTATAAAATACCTATGTGGCCCGATGGGGAAAAAGGTTGAGTACCATTGATCTAGAGTGATTACTCGAAGAGAACTCCTTAGAATGGTTCCACTGCCTTTATAAGGACGATGCAGGAAAACAACATTTACATTCAAACTTGTTATCAACTGAACATTTCGCTTCCTCGATAACCATTTCTTCATGTGCGTTTCATTTGCTCGGTAACTGTACTTAATTTGCGTTTTCATCATGCGAAATTTTGATAACAGATTTATATAGTTGTGTTCAATATTTATATTCTTTTTCAATCTATGCTATTGCGGATATAAATGTGTGTGATAATTGTTTCCTGTTTAGAAGAAAATTACTGTGTTTACTAGAGAATTCTAGATTTAATTAGTAATCTATCTGTTAATTACCTGATCCTTTCTTGCATTTGTGAAACAATCAATCTCGTAGAAATATATAATAGTGCGCGTTTAAAATCCTGATTTTTTTTAATTCAAATGTTTTGTACATTAAAAAAAATTTTCCAAATTGATATACAAAAGTCTTCATTGCTAAAAATCCAATAAGTTAGAAATTATAAGTATTACGCTTATTCAAATTCAATAATTTTCAGTTATCCCTCGTAGAGTTTGTACAATAGTTAATCGAAGAAGTATTTAAAACTCTTTCGTTTCTGGTGTACAGTCACTTTTTTTAGAGACCGTGGAAATCTGGTAGCTAGAGTAGCAGATTTGTAATCGAAATTTGTAAGTTCGGGTCCCCTCCTAACAAAGACCATCCTCTTGCGAAAAGACGATACTTGTTAGATAAGTTAGAACTCAAAGTCATGACGTTGGTGTGGCGTACATGAAAAGAATTGGAATACCTGCTCAGATGTCAAACTTGTCATCTGATTTCAGTTTTGGAAATACTTGTAGCATTGAAGTACAATATTTGATTTGCGTTGTTGATTCGCGAGTTCAAGTCCCGATGCCTCTGAAGATTCGCCATGTAGAAGGGTTGTTGCACGTTAAATTTGTTGTGACCTAAAGTACTCCCGTTGGCATGCTCTGGAAGTTAGTACATTGGGTTGCCAGCTAAGGTGTCCTCCTCGTCACTGAACTGTGGTTCAAAATAATTACAAGGTCCATTGTGATTTTTTTCTCACTAGTTTCTTCCTTAAGTTCTTTTTAAGAGGAGGGGGTGTCTAAAATGAATCTTCATCCATTTATTTAAAAATGAAGAAAAATTATCTACAAGAAGTGATCGTATAGACTAAAAAATGAATAAAAAACAATTTTTTTTAACATTTCGTGACTTTTTAATTGTGTTTTGATTTGGAGGTGGTGCGGTGTATTTGTATCGGCTATTTTTCATTGTTTTGATGTATTTGCAAGGAAGCTCGAATAATATATACCCTGTGATACCCTGATTTATTGAATTTATTAAAACCGAATATTTTATTCGTTCATTCGGGGCTATTTGTAACATCGGGATCCAAAAAAGTTCAAATACTTTGCATTTACCTTTATATAATAAGCAACTACACTAAAACATCTATAGTTAACAGCTTAAAATACTGTTATTGCAAACCAGTTAATTGGAAATTTTAAAATACTAACTAACATATGTTTGAAAATCTTTTTAATTCCTAACTCAAAAAATTTCTTTTTGGACTTTATGCAGGTAAGGAATACTGCGTTATTTACATCCTGTTCAATGGGGAATGTTTTCACAATTTCTGAACAATGTAAAGCGTTAGAAAATATAAGAGTTTGGATATTAGTTCCACTAGGAATTTCTGCATCAGGATCTCTATTCATTGGCTGCGATGAATCAACAACTTGCCATGCTTCATAAATTTTTAAAAACAAGATTTTCTGCAAACTCTATATATACGTATAATGAACCTTACACTTCTCTTCAGAAAGGGAGCAAACGATGAAAACTTTTAAAATATCTTCTTTGTTGTGGAGTGGAATGAGATAAGAAAGGAATTTCTTGTTCTATTCAAAACTCACTCGACAGGTTACACTCATGCCTCCTTTTCAAATTCACTTGAATAATATTAATATATATATAATGTACTGCTACTTCTAATAATAATAGTGAACTCTACACCCTTTCCCGTCGAAATTTGTTGCTTACAAGAAAAAATTTTCTATTCCGGACAAAAAGGATATGCCATTTGAAAAAAAATCTAATTTAAATTAATAATTTTTTTTATTTTTTGAAATAATTCATTAATTTGGGGTTTATATTACTCATTTAAAAGTTTTTTTTGCCTTCATTTTGATTGGAAGGGAAAAAAAATTCGTTAAATTGCGAAATTTATAAAATAGGGGTTGGTTAAATCGTGGTTTGACCGTATATAGATATTGTTTCTCTTTTACCTTTATGTTGTTTTATTATTAAATTTTGTCTTGTATATTTGTATTATGTAATTATGTATATGTATTGGGAATTTACCTTTAATTTGTATTATGCAAATTTACCGTACTTCTGTAAAAAATTTAAATTAAGATTTTGTTCAATAAAAATTGAACGCGGGTAGGAATGTTTCCCGGGAGATCAAATTGTAGCTCTATACCCCTTTCAGGTGAGCTCGGTTTCTTTGGGCATTATGCCAATAGTCTTAGTGTTTTTAGAGGGACTTGAGTTTCAAATTACGAGGCATACTTTTGACTCGAAAAGAAACTAGCAGTACGTTTTCGAAAATTTTATTTTGAAATCAAGCATTCAATTAGTCGTATGTCTAAAAATCTGCATAACTAACGTGTTTCTGATATTTAAAAAAATTTCCAGTACTTAATTCGATTACACTCATACTCGTCCCGAACATTTTCAATCTCCTCCTGCGAACTCTAAACAGGCATTAAAAAAATAGCATCCTGTGGACGCGAGAGCTCTTAACAACCTACTCTAATGAATAGCTATCTCTCCCATGTGGTCGGAAAATTAGAGACCCTATTGCCTCAGAGGCCATTAGAGACACGTGACTATTGGTCTCGGTGGCTTTTCTAGAGCCTTCCTCACGGAAGTCAGTTTAGGGTGACACACACCGAAGGAAGCTGATTCATTTATGTGCCTCCCCATGGTTTTAGAATAGTACCCCCCCCCTCATTCAGGGATAATTCGGTTACCCTAGAAGGATGAGGCTTATTTTGTATGTAATGGTACCTGGAGCTGAACGAATGAGTTTTTATATAACCCTATATGTTCAGTTGTGGGAAAATTTTCACCGAAATGGTTTCCTTATGGTTTTATTTTTCAGTTTTCGAATTATTCACTGAAACTAATGGGTTTTTTCCGACCGATACATGCAAGATGCATATTGATTTTTGAATTGATATTTCCAATTTCTTTAATAAAGGAAGAGGGGGAGGAAACAAAGAAAATGCTGTCACATTCTAGAATATTTTATTTATTCTTGATTAGTCATGAAGTTTCTCCTAAGCATTCCACGAAAGATGTCGTGCGATAACACTTTCGCAGATTTTAAATATCTGATGACTTTCGGAACTGTGGTTTTGCAAATACGTATAAATGAATAATTTTTTTTGATATTTAATGTCGCTTGAATTGGAAAATACATGTAATAATATTCTTAAAGTAATTTTATAAGAAAAATTATTCGGTGAAAAATAACGAAAAAAAATGACAGATTTTATAATTATTCGTTTTATAAAAAACGCTTCTATAATAATAATATGTTGCCTATATATTGTCAATGATTTCTATATCGGGGTTGAACTAGGGTTTTTGAAGAACGAACATTATTTTCTGAGTTACTATTAATTTTGGAGTAATAATCAGTGTTTACTGTTAAATCAGGAGTTAATTTCATTTGCTATACATTGTCATGTTTAACTATTTTTGCACATTCATACAAAGCTTCACCATCATCATAAGCGTAAAGTTGTTCAAACTGTTGTTTTGCTCCATTCTATTGTACAGATGTATTTGCTTTTATTAGCAATACCTTTTCTTTAAATAAACTTATAACAGTATCCCGAATTTTTTTTTATTTAGAGACAGAAAAGAATTTTACTAAAATAACAATGATGTTTTAATCGTACGAAAAACAGAAAATCTTGAAAAACATAATTACATCGAAAAATTGAAATAGTTTGATACATCATGTAACAACTTTGAGTGATTACGTAACCTTTATGTGACTTTACATTTTGATTAATTAATTATTTAGATTAAAAAGTTTCTTGAACCTATTAAAAGTTCAAACAAATTATTATTCATTTTACTCAATTGAGCATCCTTCGGTTTAATGTTTTTGCAACTGAAATGAAAAAATATTGAATTTCTTAAGCTGAAATTTATATATCATCTCAAATGTATTATATCTCAGATCGTTTGAAATTCATTTTCATTTGATTAAAGTTTTTAAAATGAACGTTTTTCAAAATCAAAGAAGTATTTCATTTTTTCCCTCCAATAGTTATTTTTTCTTCGAAATTAATTAAAAGCAAAAACACCAGAGTGCTTTTTTGTATGGAATAATTTTTTTCTTAAATATGAAATAACTTTTTCAGCTCCAGAGAGACGTTAAACAAACTACCGTATATTGAATTTTACAAAAAAATCGATTATATTTTTAAGAGGGTATTTCTTACAACATTTTTCTTATCTCTGCATTATTAAAAAGAATCAAGTTTAAGGAACATTTCTAAAACACTGACGGAGCATACAACCACCAATTCTCTTACGTACATTTATTCAAATGAGTACTTTATTTCAAAACGAACGTTCTTAAAAATTTTGAACAGTTTTTTTTAAAAAAAAATTTATATGAACAGTAACATGGGAAAAGCTTCTAACTGATGAAAATTCATGTACAGTGAAATGCATTTAAAAGTGAAAACGCTTAAGATGAAATATCGGTTAACACGAAATAATATAACGGTCCCGTCAAAATAATATGTATTTTCATGCATTTTAACAAGAAACGATTTCACTTCTGGGAGAAGGAGGATATTTAAACTAAGCCGACACTTAATGAAATATTTGAGGAAGTTTCTGTATTATCGTACTGTCCTACTGCATCATCGGAAGAATTCATTATGGTATATGATGAGAATGTGTGTGCAGCACCAATTATGGCAGTCAAAGACATCTTGTGAGTGTTTTTGTTTAATTGATTTTCTTTAATACAAGCATATACACATATCTGTGAAAATAAAATGTACTCTAATAAAATTAATTTTGTCGAATTTATTTATTTATTTTTGCATTATTCTGTAACAAGAAATTCTTTCAACTCGAAATAATATTTTAGTCCCCTAAGTTTCGTATTAAACGATTTTCCCCGTTACATTTAAAACCGTAAATTTTTCTTGAATAAATTCTTTGTCACAAAATGTCTCGGAAAAGTATTTGTTTATACTAGTGCTAAGTTTCAAAGTTATAAAGTGGGTAGAATTTTCAAAAATATTCCTTTTGTGTTATGATTTGCTCTTTTGGAAATTGCAGTTTTAAGTAAACACTTTTACCTTTAAGTAATGCACATAAATGCCATAGTTTGAATTGCTAAAATATTTTTAATTTTTCTAGCGCAAGAAGGAATTAATGCTTATTTTCGAATAATATTTGAAAAATCATTTTTTTTAACAGTTTTTATGAATTGGATACGATACGATTTTTAAAAAATATTTTATTTAAGGGTTTTTACATTCTTTTTGCTTATAACCTATGTATATGTATTACGTAAAATGGTTTTTAAGCTTAAATATTACGAAATGTTACGCATTTAATTTATTTCAGAAAAATTAAAAAAATTATGAAGGGATTTTAAAAAATACTACTCTTTCTACAATGATTGACACACACACATGAAATTTGATTTACAAATACGTAAAACTATGGATAACAAAGGTTGATATGAATTTTCAGCGAACATGATTGATATTCATAAAATATATTTTCTTAGTAATGTTTATTGAAAATTTCTTGAAATTTTTTTTTTTTTTTTAGATTTGATAAGTTTTGCTTGGATTCAAAAATGCACACTAATTTTTAATTCATGTACTAACAGAAATTGGTAGAAAAATATTAAAGCAATTGGCATAATAAAAAAAAGCTTTAACATTTGATGAATGAAGACAAACCTGTTATTTTTCTTTTTGAAATAAATCAGTTTAAAACTTTTATTTACCAATGAAGTGTGTGAACAAAAACGAACTTAAAAGTTTAACATAACTCTGATTTTTTTAAACTTACAGCTTTTAAATTTTGTCGAAATTGAGATTGAAGAAAATTATATAAATAATAATTTAGATTAAACTCGTTTTGTGCGAATTTTTGACCGACTTTTGTCAACTGATTTGTAATGTGTCTCCTTAAACAGTGAAAATCCTTAAACTCCTCCTTATAGTGAAAATCGTTTAACACGCAACTGAGGAGACTGGAATATTTTTTCGTGCTAAAAGAATTTAGTGTTAAAAAATATTGCAAAATTAAATAAATTCAACAAAAAAAGTTGAAAATAGACCATTTTATTAACGTAGATATGTACATATGAGTGTATTAAATAAAAATCAATAAAAATAAAACATTCACAAGAAGAAACATTTTCCAAGTCTTTTGTAAGACATAACATTTGCTGAGTTTATTAAAAATAATTTGATATTTTTCTTTGCATTGCCTTTTTAAAAACAGATTGTTCGATGTCGTCCATTTTGTTATTCATTTCACCATTGAAATGTTCGTCTAAATAACTGTACATGCTTTTCAAGATGTTCAACATTTCGGATGATGTGGGAACAGGAGCTCTATTATTCATTTCCTTTTCATTGTCGGAATCTGTATCAATGATATTTTTTGAACTTTGAACAAACTCTAAAGTTTCTTTGTCTGCCATTATTGGGGCTGTACAGACATTATCAACATCTACTGCAATGAATTCTTCCGATAATACAGTAGAACAACCAAATAATACAGTCCAAACTAGTGTTTTCCGCATTTTGTTCATTTCCAGCAGAAAAAGCTTTTTGTATTAAGTGATTTTCGCTTCGTGTTAAGAGAAAAATAATGTAAATTAGTTTGTCGGAATCGTTGCATTATTTCGTGTTAAGCATTTTCCTGTTAAACGTACTTCACTGTATTTGTTTATATCGATAACTTTTAATTCTTAATGCGTTTCATAAACCACATATCAAGAAATTGATGAGTCTAATATCAAAAAAAATATTTTTACGTAAATTGTTTTCTCATCATCTCCTTCCCTCAACAATGCCTACAAATAACGTTTTGAAATGCGAAAAACAAGTAATATAAAAAAAATTAAGTCTATTCCTACTTAGATTAACAATAAAAATTTATTCAAGTTACTATTTATTAAATACTTACAATTAATGTAAATATGTATTTGTTATGACAGTATCACAACATTAAATGGCAATTAATTTTTATTGATTACCATTAAAATATTGTATTGTCATCCAAAACAATCGTGTATATAAAATTTCAGTTCAACTGTTCAGCTTTGAAACGTGAGAAAAAAAATCTTAAAATTTTGACCCAAGTCGCTAAAAATGAATCCAATGTTGCTGTATCTGTAATTCTGCAAAAAATTAATTTCAGTCAATAATTCTAACTAATTACAATTAAACTATCGTATTGTTACCTAAAACAATAGTGTATAGAAAATTTCAGCTCAAATGAGCGCTTTAAAATGTGAGAAAAAAACCTTTTCAAGTTTTGACACAAGTCGCCAAAACTGTCGCTTAGTCGCCACAAATGATGCTAACGTGGCTGTATTTGTAATTCTTTGAATAATTAGTTTTAATCAATTAATTTTTATTAAATATAATTAATTTACTGTATTGTCATTCAAAATAAGTGTGTATATAAAATTTCAGCTCAATTGAGTGCTTTAAAATGCATTTTATTAACGATTGAAAATTTGTACAAGATAAATATGGATAGAGTGTGAACTAATAGTCGGAATTGAAAAATAGAAAGAGAGGAAAAAGGATGCAAATTAAGATGGAAAGAAACAAAGATATTCAAGGGGGAGAAAACACGAAAATTTTACCAGATGTTTCTATTTTTTAAAGAGCAGAGCCATGTTTTTTTAATCAAACAATAGAGAAAAAAAGCCATTTTTTATGATGTTTTTTCTAAAACAAACTGCAGGGAATTTTTTGCCAAATGTGACTCTTTCTGCTTGCTTCGATAAAGCGAATCTAACTCAATTGAAACAACATTCAAGTTTCCAGTCTAGCTCAAGAGATTAAAGACCCAAAGCTGGGTAATCACAGGGATTTGAAAGGAATAATTTATGCAGAGCGGTGTCCTCGGTTTCGAGATAAGATGGCGCGAGAGCTTTAATGATGATTAAAAGTTGAAAGAAACAATTTGAATACAGGAATATTTGAGGTATTTTATTTAAGATAGAAATGCAGATTGCTCCAAAATGAGTTGTTCTCATTTAAAAATTGCAGGGAAAAAAACAGGATCATCCGAACGAAGTTGTGCTTCCCTAATTTATTATTTTAACCAGATTTTTCTTATGAAGACATTTTTTTAATAGTGATGATAAAAAAAATTGAGCATTAGACTTCATTTCTGGTAAGAAAACTCTTAAAATAAATTAATGTATTACTTTTCAAAGATGTATTTTCCTGGGCGATTCAGCGCATATAGATATGGTTATTAATGTGTTTACGAAATCTCAAATATATAAGGATTGATATATCGTATCTGTTTTTGTTATCAATGAGTGTCGTATACCATATCTAGTAAAGAAATATATATTTGTAGAAAAAAATGTATCTATAAACAACCAGCCAACATCACAATGGAAGGAAAATTCATAAATTTATAATACTCAGATTTTTCTTTTGTTAAAAGATGTTTTATCTTCTTTTTTTTAAGTAAAAAATCGGAAATTGACAGTTGCTTGGATTTTTGGAGATGATTGGTGAAATTTTGACTATGCGTTAATAACTAAAAATGGAATAGCCAGAATGTTTAAACATTATGGCTTATAGTTTTAAAATTGCAGTATAAAACCAATCAATGTATTATTAAAAATTATATTTTATTTAGTCTTGGCCTATTTTGGGGTCAAACGATTCTACCACTGAAAATTTTTGCATAAGATAGAAGACTTGGTAACAATTATTTGCTGAGGTACTCACAGAGTCTGGGACGTGTTAAGGCATGGACCAACTAGGCCGGGGCTCTGGGCCTCGCTCACAATGGGGGCCTCTTTTTGTTCTCGACTCAGCCTTAATAAGACCATATTACACATAATTTCAATGGTCAAATGTTATTTCCGTTTGTATTCTCCGTAAAACTGGGAATTTCGGACGATGTGTCAGCTGGCTTTATGTAATGACTGTCGTCCATGCAGACGTCTAGGCCTACCACCATACACCATCATTACTCATTCAATCAAAAGAGGGCAGTCGGTGGATCCGTTTTGCGCGATTGTAAGTCATGCATATTATTTGTTTCGGGTTATTGTTTGTACGAGTATTTGACAACGTATGCTATGTTCTGTCTACTTTTAAGGGTCATAGGTGGAGCCTTCATTTGTGAAGGGGTCCAGGGCCTGAAGAAGTCTTAAGACGTCTCTTCACAGAGTAACCTTGCAACAGGAAACATAATCGCAGTGGATCGGAGGTTTGAAAAATTGATGTACGAAATAAATCATTTAACGTTTTATTAAAATTTGAATTTGTTTTTCCCGAAACTTTAGCGAAGAAATTGATTGTTTAAAACCATGAAAATATATGTATATATCAGAGGTCGGCAACTTTATAGCTTTGACGTCCCAAATCAGTCTAGCAATGCAATTCAGGGTGCCATACAGTTGGAAATATTTTTAAAAATTCGATTTCCAAAGCATATACATTCAGAATTAGAAAAAAAGAGACCAATAATATACAGTTTTGCAACATATTAATCTTGCAACATGAAAAGATATTTATTAACATAAAAAATAATCACATTATACGTAATCCTCTTTTCAACATAAATAAAACATTTGAATTGTACATATATTATGCATTATATATGTTTTAAATATATCCATGAAAATAAGAAATAAACAACATGAACTATAAGTATTTCTTCAATATAGCTAAATAAAAAATAAGTATTTTGATGCGAGCCTTGTCCCTGCATCGCTTTCTTTCATATCGCAGTATCAGGGGGATTTTAAATTGGACACGATTCTGAATGCTCAAACTCAAAATGTTTTACACGCTAGAAAAGACTTGAACAGATAAATATGTAGAACCAGTAGTGTGCACAGAATTTTCTCGTGAAGGAGGGTGAGGGGATACATTCTAAAAAAAACACGTACACGAAAGCGCCGATGTCTATGGTAACACCAACAGAATTTCAATAAAAAATTCTGTTGCTCAAGATAGGGGGGAGTTGAAGGTATATTCCACTATGTAGAACTATAAGCGGAAAGCAGAGTACACATGAAGCTTGTTCTTCAAATACAATTATATATCTCCAAAAATTTAAAATAGTTGTCAATTTGTCATAAAAATTATCTTTCAGATTTTTTCATAATTGCTTAACTTTGCTTTCCGGAATTCTTAACATGTTAATTCAATAAGCTCCATTTCAAAATTATTGGCATCCTTCCACTCAAGGATTGACAAATTTATAGTGGGGTGTAGAGTGTCACCGAGAATTGTACCGCGAAGCCTGTTATACAGTATACAGAGATAGTGTGTGTATATACGTGTACCTTTTCGTTGTTGAAACTGCTCTGAACAAACCATTCCATAAAACATTTGAAAAATATTTTAATTTCTGTAATTGTTTGTTTATATGAGCTGATTAGATATTTTTCTTTCTTAGCTCACTGTTTTCCCCTACACTAGGGTCTTTCAATCTTTAACACTTGGGGGCCATATAAAAAATACACAATGATCTGCGGGCCACATCAATAAATTTACAATGATCCGTAGACCATTGGACTGTCAAAAAAAATGTAGTCATGAAATTTAAATAAGAAAGGGAGGTTTGTCTTACAAGACTGCAATTTATTCTAAGAGAAGAGATTATGCTACAGATTTGTATACATATATCGGTTTCAAAAACGTTAAAGGGAAGTCGCTTACAAAGATAAATATTTTGCGTGTTAAAGATAAAAGTCCACATTTTCTTCTGAAAAACTGAGATTTTATGCTTAGTCATATTTTTTTATACTTAAAACTAATTAAGATACAATGAAATTTTTGAAAAATTCTTCATTTAAGAAAATTTTATCTCAAATGGATAAAAAGCATATCAACAAAATGTTTTAATTAGTAAGAATAACAAAAAAGATGACTTTTTTATGACAAAAAGCAGACAAAGCAGTTGTTCCTGAAAAAGCGTAGAAGGGCCTCTTCAGCAGGCGATTCATGGCCCGCGGGTTGAAGACCCCTACCCTACACAATGTTACTTCAGAATACTCAACTAGTTCTTTGTAGCAGTTATCATTTTCTCCATGAAAATCAATTTCTCTCGTACCATTAATCTCTGAGTAGGAAAATAAAGCAGCAAGTCGTACTACAGAGTAAATAAAAGAAACACAAACCCCTTTCTTAGAACCTCTTGGTAGACGAATTAACTGAAAAAGAGAAACTGATGATGATGTTTTCTCTCTTTTTTCGGTTTTTTAGTTCTCCAGCTCATTCTTTTTTTAGTTTTTGCTAAGCGAAGAAATTGTTTACTACTAAGTTACCCAAAAATGAGGGTGTGACTTGGCTATAGGCCAAGCTTTGGTCTTGGAACTTAATGTAAACCAAAAGGACTATTGTTGTCTGAATGTCATGGTAACGGACTAGAATTAATGACTTTATTCTCATCGTCATGATTTATAATGCTTGGTAAAGAGTTTAGGGGTTTTATATTTATAAATAATAATAAATAATTCTATAATGTGCAGTTCTAAGTCGACGAAAATTGCGTAATTTTCTTTTTGGTATGTTTTATTTTGAAGAGAACGTTATGTTTGTGAAAAATGAGTTATAACTGTGTTTTATATATAGTTTTTTAGAATTTGGCAAGCTTAAGTAAAAATGCATTCAAAGATAATTTTTATTTACTATAACACAATTTAAAAGAAAATATTATAGCTTAAAACCGAAATGTAATTAATTTCATTACAGTATGTCACGGATAAAATTCCTTTCATTAAATTAGAGGCATAAAATACAAGAAACATATTAAATTATTTCAATTCATCTATTCTACATGATAAATTATTTAAAAAATGCGAAAGTCTAGGACATGTACACGCATTTCATATGTGATATGTATTTATTAAATTTCCGTAGCATTTTGTAATAAATATATGAATGGAATTTTATTTAATTTGGAATCAAACATTTAGAATTAGTGTAGATCGCGGTTATATGGAGGGGGGGGGGATTCTTATTTTAGTCAGAGCTTACCGATACAGAAAAAATGTTCTATGGTATGGAGATTAGAAGAAATATAATTTTAATATTGTCACAAAGGAGGGAAATTTTTTAAAAATGGAAAAGACTAAATGAGTTTAGATTCAAAATAAAAGTATTTTTGGTTATTCAATATTAACAATCAAATGCAATGATTATTGATAAATAAGTGCGGAGTAGTGAATAGAACAATGTCCATTGCGACATTCCATAAAAACAACTCCCCGCATCGTCTGATCAGTCTGATCCAAACTTTTGTCCCGCTTTATTTCGCATTGTAATTTCGACAATAGGTTTTTCTCAAATTTTAATACTTGAGGACCTGTGTTAAATTAGGGATCTTAAGGCTTTAAAGCACGACGGCCATATCAATAAATCCACAATGATCCGCAGGCACATTAATACATTTACGATGATCCGAGGGCTACAAGAATTTCAGGAAAACAATGTGGTCAGAAAATTTAAATAAGGAAGGAGGTTGGTTTTCCAAGGGAAGAGATGAAGTTACAGATTTGTAAACATGTATAAATTGGTTTCTAAAACGCTAAACGTGAGTCGAATTAAAATATTTTGCGTGCAAAAGATAACAGTCCTTCTTTTCTTCTGAAAACTTCTGAGATTTTATGCATTATTAGGTTTTTTTATATTTAAAATTATTTAAAATACGATCAAATTTTTGAAAAATGTGTCCTTTTAAGAAAATTTTATCTCAAATGGATATCAAGCATATCAACAAAATATTTTAAATATCTAAAATAACAGAAAAAATTGCGTTTTTTACGACAAAAAGCAAATAAGACTATTTTTCCTGAAATTGCCTCAGATTCAAATAAAGGGGCAACAAAATGCCTTTAATTGGCCATTCGTGGCCCGTGGGGCATGGGTAGAAGATCCCTATGTTAAATAAACCTGATGTATTTTTTTCTTGTAACAATTTAGTATGCGTCCTCTTAATGCAATAAATATTAAAGAGTTCTAAAATACTTGTTTTTCTGTAACAAAAATAATTTTGACTTTTTACCATAAAAAAAGCTCGAATACCTAAACTTCATTCCTCGTGTGGCAGTATTTAATAAAAAAAAATCAATTTCTCATTTTATTTTCCCATTATATATACCACAGAGCATCTATTCCACATAATTAGGTTTTGAAATTTTGTAAAATAAATACAAATTTCGTGTACATAACAGTATTTTTAGAGACTCATTTTATTTTTGATTTAGTTAATGTTTCTCAATGTGGATACCATCTATTGCTTTTCTTGTGTTATATTTCAGTTACTTGTACATTATTTATTAAAGTTTATTCATGTCCCATTTTTGAATAAATATCTAGATTTAATGGTACAAACCAGGAGATACCAATCCGTGGCTCGGCTCATTACAATTTTTCAAAATACGATTATTTTGTGCAATATTTTGAACTTTAGAGAGTAATGTTTTGTACCAAATCAATCCAATAACTGTTTTTATTTCATCACGCTGCTTCTGTTTTTATACATACTTAAAAGTGGGGAATATTGCATTGCAGCATTTCAAAAAAAATTTCCGTTTTGAGAGAACTAGCAAAAAATTTGTGAGCGCTTTTGGATCAACTTACTCTTGCGAATTGTTTCTGTCGAAAACGAAATTGATCAAACATAAATCATGCTCACACTTAACGAACGAAAATGTACAACATCAATTACAATGTGCAAACTTACGTATTGTTTCGACTTTCAAAAAAGACGAGATAAAAAGTTGAGAGACAAATATCTTACTAATCAAATAAATTAAACATTATTTGATCATACCATTATTATTATACAACCTCTGTTAATAAAGTTCGGTGAATAGACCTGTATCATTAAAGTATACGAAATATTAAAAAAAGTTACCTTACAATCCATTGAAATAGTTACTTTCCATAACTATGCACCTTTGAGATCTGCTATACATGTCCTGGAAACTTTGCAAGAAACTTCTTTTGGGAGGGAGTTCAAAAGCCTTGTCAAATCTCTTTCCTTTCAAAGCGAGGTTGAGGTATGGTGGCTGTTCAATTTGCACCACCCCATTTTTTACCAGGAACGATTTGACGATATTGGCTGTATGAGAGAATGAGCATTGCCGTGAACGAAAACCATGAACCTTGTGCGTACTGGCGTCGTACCCTACGTATCCTCCACGTTTTTCTCATTCCTAAATATTGGGTAACGATTTGTCGCACGGATTCACAGTTAATCTGTAGATCATCAGCTATCATGCACACAGTTAATCGACAATCTTTCGTGATTAATATCCTCACTTTCTCAATGTTTTCTTCACTGACGGAAGTCACTAGTCTTCCTCTACGGGTTTTGTCAGAAACACTATCCAGATCTTCTCGAAAACGGGCGAACCTCTCGTACACACACTTCAAGGAAAGTGCTTGATCTGCATACAAATAATATATTCTGTATAAACAAATACCAGCATTGCATAAGTTACTTTCGGTGTCTTGCTAGGTTCAAAACAATACCTTAAATTCATCTTTTGTTCCTTCATTTTCCTGTTCCTAGTTAAGAAACAACGCACTGAACAAGCACTTTGTAAAACAAGTCTTACATGGAACACAGACGACGCTCAACTGAACAACCGTGGCAGTAGATGGTTAACGCCTGCCACTGCGCGTGCAGCGTTTTGTTTCGCCAGTGTTGCTAGACCAGCCATTCTAACTTCCTTTAACGAACTCGAACTTTATTGTCAGAGGTTGTATTATCTATGTTTTCATGAAAAATTATGAAAACAATAATATATATATATTTCATATGTGGCCCACGAAATTATAATGTTTTTCTGAAGTGACTTGCAACGTCATTTGGTTTGGCCACCCCTGGTACAAACTGTCCATAAACTTTTCTGTGTTGAAAACAGGTTTTTTTTCTAATAGTTTTCTAGCTTTACTGATCACTGGTATTCGCCAAGATTAATATAAAATGTGATGCAGTAGCAATTTTTTCAATGCAAACGGAAATCCTACGATGCTTATACTAGTATTTCTGCATTCTTTGGAGGTCATTCGGTGATTGACAACATTTGTAATAAAAAAAATCATTCATGTGTATTAAGATCGCATACATATTTGTAAGTAATTACGTCTCCCTAACACCATATTTAGAAATAGTAGCTTGGTGTTTATGGTCATGAACTCGTGGCCTGAGTGTCACGGGTTCGAGTGCTATGAACACTAAAGATCCATCCTGTAGAGGGGAGCCGATGCACGTTAAATCTGTCGAAGGAGGTTTAATGTCATTTCTTTGATGTGATGCGGTTGTTAAAAGAGGAGGATGGGAGTGCCAGCTCAGGGATGTCGTCTTCGTCACTTTATTGAGACTCAAAATTTCGAGGTCCGTTGCCAATTGCCCTCGAGTTGCTTTATGGTGAAACGTTAATATAACTCTCTCTCACTTGCATCATCTAATGATGTAGCTTTTCTCAAACTGTGGGGCGTGCCCTGTAGAGGGGCATGATAACCATAAGTGGAGGGTGCAAGAATATCGAAAAAAGTCGAAAATAAAAAAAATTAAAAATATTATTAATTTACTGAAGAAAGCAGAACGAAATAATATATTGACATAAAAAATAAAATACACATTTACACATATATAATACACTCATGTCCATAAATTAAGGATAATGAAGTTCAGGCAAAGAAAGAGACAGAAACAAAACAAATTTGACTTATTTGTAAAGTCTATTTATTAAAAAAAAGGTAAAGAGCAAAAAAGATGTTATATGTTTGACATAATTAATAAAAATTGTGATTTTTACTCCCTGGAGCAAATTTCAAAAAAGAACCTATTTACAAAAAATAGTATAACATGGTTAGTATGATGGTTAATACGGAGTATGTCACCCAGACGATGCAATACAGGCCTTACAACGCCTACGCATGCTGAGTATCAAATTATCAGTCTGATCTTGGGGAATATTACACCACTCATCAAGCAATGCCCTCCGAAGTTCCGAAAGACAGGCGGGAGAGGGTTGACGGGCTGCAATTCGTCGGCCAAGCATATCCCACACATGCTCTGTTGGATTCAAGTCCGGTGAGTATTCTGGCCAATCCATATGGGTGATATCCTCCGATTGATGGCATTCGTCTACAATGTTTGCACGGTGAGGACGGGCGTTGTCATCCATAAACAGAAATTCAGCACCCATGGCGCCCCGAAACAAACGTACTTGTTGTTCCAGAATGACATCCAGATTAGATGTGGCCTGTCATCGTTACACTCTGAACATGCAGGTCAGTTCTGGAACCAAGAATAATTCCTCCCCAAACGAGCCATCCTGCACCACCGTAACGGTGTCGTTTAATGGTGTTCTCTTGGTGGTAACGGGTACCTGGCGCTCTCCATATGAAAGTCCGGCGAGAATCAGACTGCAAACTAAACCTGGACTCGTCGGAAAACATCACACAAGACCACTGGTGCGGTGTCCACAATGCATGCTCTCTACTCCAGGTTAATCGCAGGAGACAGTGAGTTGCGGTAAGGGGAACACATCTGACAGGCCTACGAGCATATAGACCAATGTGCTTAAGCGTCTGTACACGATCTGCCTTGAAACTTTCGTACCAGTAGCTGAAGAGAGCTGACGAGATAGGTCTGATGCTGTGCTTCGTCTGTTTCTTTTGGCAGTAACTGCCAAATACCGGTCCTCATTCGGCGTTGTAACTCGGGGGCGACCTGTGCTGTAACATCTACTCACATTACCATCATCTTGGAATCGTTGCCAAAGCCTGGAGATGACACTCTGGGCGATTTCAAGTTCCTCGGATACTTCCAGCTGGGTACGTCCACATTCCAGTCGTCCGATAATTCTACCACGTAAAAAATCATCCAAATGCTTCCTTTGTGCCGTAACTATGCGGTTATTGCACTGAAAGACTTTTAAAGTGCTTGCGAACAATTTTACTTCTTTGCCACCATTCCTTATGTACCCCTCTCTTACACTCTTCTTTGTGGCGTACTATCCGCGCCATTTGGTGGTTTCCTGTTATTTGCATATTCTTCTTCAAGATGTGTGTGATAATTCTACAGGTGAAATTTTTATTTCAGAGTTCAATTTCTGTGTGATTCTGAATTATCCTTAATTTATGAACATGAGTGTATATCAGTTCTTTGCAATGTAATAATTAATTTAACATTTTGATAATTAATTTAACAATACTAAGTTAAGAAAAAGCTTAATAATTAACAGTGTCCCTCATGGGTTTGTCACATATTAAATTATATACAAAATTTAATATTTATCTTGATAATCTGTATAGTTTATAAATGAAGTCAAAATGTGACTTTAATGCAGTGCTTCTCAAACTTTCAATATTTGTGACCCAATTTGAAATCGTGATTTTCATCACCCCCCCCCCCTCTCATGCAATAAAAATGCGTTAAATGCATTAATAATGTACTATGACGCTAAAGCTACAATAAGACTTTAATTACAAACTTTACAAATTATCAAGATAAGTATTATATTTTGTATATGACAAACCCATAGAAAAATTATACTCCCCCCCTACTCCCGCTGTCTACCCTGTGACCCGACTAAAGGTGTGGGAGGAAGTGAAGGACGACTCAACATGATAATTTCTAATTATTTATTCAGCACTTCTAATTAACTCAAAAACAAATCAAACAGATTAAATAAGATGTTTCCAGGTAGAAAGCAGAGGTTAAAGTGACGAGAGTTGCGTATTCGAAGAATACTTCTAATTACTTGATCTACTTTTATTAATTTATCCTCTACTTTAATATTTGCCTTAAACGATAGGTATGTGACTAATTGCCACTTAAATCTCTTGAATAATTTAAATATCAAAGCACTCTATAAATATGACTAATACCTGAACTGTAGATAGTCTTCATATCTTCTAATTCGTAATCCTTCAATCTCCTTACATAATTTTAACTTTCTATCTTTCTTCTCTTACACTGACTTACTAACACTCTCCTGTATATCTTTCCAACTTATATCTCACTTTGTCTCACTTTAACTAATCTCTCTAGAAAGTGAACCTGAACTATACATAATAAACTTAATCTGCATATATCACGGTTTCTTCTTCAGAAAAGGGTTGTTGGTTTTCATAACCCTAAAGATTTCCCAAGAGGTTAATTGAAGGACACGTATAGATCAATTACAAAGTCACTAGTAATTATTGAACCTGTTCTTATCTCGAATATATTTATAAGATACTGATACATTTATAAGTATATAATAACAGTGTAAATATGGCAGAAGGCATTTTGTTTTGCTTCTTTTCAGTGAATTAATATTTTTTTAAAATAATCTTTTACTTTTTCGACTTTTCGATATACTCGCCCCCCTAGTAAAGTGGGTGCACCTACAGTTTAAGAAACGCTGCTTTAGCATCTAAGTACATTTTTATATTGAATGCAGTGAATTGTTATTGTATGAAGGAAAATTATGATTCAATATTTGTGGTCCAATTTTCAAAGTTGGAAAGCATTGTATTAAGGCACAGAAAAAAGTGATATCAGATGTATTTTAAACACGCCTCATGCACTCAGTATTGTGTGAAAAAGATATAGTTTAATTTTTTCTGAAGCATGCCATCAATTTTTTCTTACGAAATTTTTTAAAATTCGATCGTAGTTTATATAAGTTGTTGTATTTTTTTAAATATAATTTTATTTTCACCTTCGCAGCTTAATTTCGGTAATTTTTTTTTTTTTTAAACACGCGTTTTTTAAAATTTTTTTTTTCGGTAAAAAACACCTGTGTGCTATTATTAATTATTTTTTTATATTCTACTTCTTGGTGTTCTGGACATTTGCGAGTGATTTTTGCTGACATTTATTGTTATAAAATGTTTTAATCACAAATTACTTTAAAATGATAAACATGTTTACATCCTATAAAAAATTCCTTTTAATGTTTACAATAAAAATTAATCAAGATCACTATGGTATATTCACTTAAAAAGTTTGAAACTAATGTTTATTTTATCAAACTACCAAAAATTAATTCGAAATTCTTTTTTATTCATTTAAATTTGACATAAATCCGCCTTTTCTAATATTAGTAGCTTAACAATTATTCCAGTCTTTTACCTCTTTTTTTTCTCTTTAAAACCTGCTATGTCCTTCTCTTTCGGATCAGTTTTCAAACAAACTTCACTCCCTCTACTCTCTAAATTTACCGAAATCTAACACCTGCGGTGACGTGATTGGTTCTTTATAGCAGCTCGTGAGAGCAATCCCTGCTGTCGTGTTTCCCGTAAGCGCACAGCAAACATACGGCGAAGCCAACTTCCGGGGTTTTAACCAACTCAGAGTTATCTGATGGGAGAGACCTAAGGGTGCAGGTTGGATTTATAGTAGGTTGTGAGGAAAATGTATTATCTGTGGGTAATATGTTCTATTCATGGCGAAAAAAATTGAACAAAAAATTTTGATGTGGAAAATTTTACTCTAATATTCCCGTTGTGATCTCATCATTTATTTCTTGAAATCTTCAAGCACCCATTGAAACATGAAGCAAGTTATAAAGATATGTTTTTCAAATAAAAGGAAAACAGTTCTCTCATGAAATAGCAAATGATTAAATAACAATTGCCTTTAAAAATATTATTACGATTAAAATTGCCAACTACCATTGAATCAACTTTGTTTTGAATTAAAATTATAAGGGTTGCATTTTTTAAGAAATATATATATATATTTCTAAAATATATAGATCTTAAATATAAGACGCATAGTTTCTGATGAATCAGAAAAAAATTATTATTTCGATAAATGTTATAAAAACTGGCCACAATGTGAATATCCTAATACTTTCTACTCAAATATATTTATAAAAATAAAAACAAATAGTTTATTATATTTTCATCAATTTCTCTTCATTTATTCTATTCAGTTACAATAGATTTTACTATTTATTTCTATGTAGTCATATAGATGACGCCATTGTTATATTGAGAGTTGTATAGTCACACTTAACAAGTAGTATTTCCACTATGTAGATTTGGTTCATGCAGTAGACATGTATTACACTTTTAATTTTTCTATCAGATAAAAAAAATGTTTTGATTCTTATGTGGATTTCTGTTTGTTCAATATGTAACTCAGTGCAATTTTTCTATAGTTATTCATATTAGTTTATTTGTGTGAAATAGTACAGAAAGTTTTCACGTTCTATTATTAGGCTTAACTTCATTTTTCTATCTTATTTTTAGCGCGTTTTTCACGTAGTGAAACAGAAGCGCTATTAGGACGCAAATTTTGTCTTCGTCTTCTTTCCATACTTTGTCGTACCTTTTTCTCAGCCAATAAGCAACCAATTGACCTCGGGTTTTCGGCATTGGGTCGCATTTGTGCCCTAGATGAGCCGAATCATATTAAAATTTTTCCATAGTCTTCCCGAATTTTTCAACATATTTTCCTTAATTTCGCTAGTTTTGCTTTTTTATAGTGCTGATACAGGTTTGTATCATTATTTCTTTTCAGCTCAATAGTAGTACATTTAGAGGAGTGGTACAGTACACTACTTTCTGTTAGTAAAAAGTTCATTAGTTACATTATTGTAAAATACAACATATGAAAAACGCGCTAAAATTACTTGGCCATGCCAACGATTGATATCTTGTTTTTAACTTTTTATCACAACATTATGTCGAAATTTTTGGCTTAAAGGGAATGTCATGATCCTGTAAAGCAGGCTTAACCCTATTTCTCTGTCCTAAATCAGGGAGATCCTAATTCCACTGTCTTAATCTAGAGACGACAACAAACATTTAAATCCCTTATAACACGAACTTATATCTATAAAAATCTTCCACTTTAAAAATTTAGTATCTTCTTTAATTTCATCGAACTTTAATCTAGGTGTTACAAACAACAGAAATGGGTGACCCGGATATGATCTGAACATGCAATTTTTTGAACTGGAGTCAAGGTGAAGGACCGAAAATTTTTTAATATAACTAAGATACATACTGATGACATCTTTTGACTTAACATAAGTAATAAAATTGCACAAACATCTTTTTATGTTACAGAACTAAGCCTAGTTTTTAATTTTGTGATATTATTGATGAAAAATATTTTTATTTTTCAGATTTAACATCACGGTACTTACGTATTATCGCAACCTATTGGCGACATTATGAAGCACCTTGTTGCCAATTAAGCGCGTACGACACTTAGGTAATCGGGCTTGCCAACTTGACGAGTTATTAATAGAGTTGGCAATTGTTGCGACAATACGTAAGTACCAACATTACATTTCTCTCTAAAATGCGAATAGATTGCCATGACGATGGAGCATAGTGTTTACGAAATCTTCAGAGAAACAACTTTCTTGGAAAAAGTACATAAATGTCTAAATAAATTAATATACAAAATTTGCTTTTGAACTTGGGTTCTAATTTGCTTTTATAAAAATAATAATGTAAAATTACGGCCCGTTTCCTGGTCAGAAACATAGTTTTTCTGAAGTTCCACTGAACGTTTTCTTTTCTCCATGTTTTATTCGCAAAGTTTAAACAGTCCAGATACGGAACTAAACTTTTTGATTTTTATGAAAAAGAAATTAACTAACGATATTTCTATATAATTTAAAATTAAGATGATCTTTTTTCAAATTAAGTGCTAATACGCAACTAAAACTCAAAAGATAAATAGATCTTACAAGAACATTCCCCCTCCCCCATTCCAAGTTATGCATTTCTCCATTTCAGAAAACATTTCGTTTCAAATTGTGCTAACAAAATTTGCAATTATTCTTTTAATAACACGCCAGGAACATATTTTTTCAACTATAAGAACTAAAAAATTTAGAGAGAGGTTCATCCTTTAATGATGAAAAGAAAATGAGAATTACTAAAAAAGACAAAATAATAATAATAATAATAATAAAATCTAATGTGCCAGTTTTACGTTTCCATCAAGAATTTAGCATCGATTAATAACTGAATACCCACTATCAAATAATAGAATTCTTAAGTCTCAAGTTTAGATTTTGTAATACCAGGGGGCCATTAATAGGAAAAAAGAAAATTTATGTTCTTCTAGCGTACTCAAAGAACATGAAGATAGGTCTCCACATTATAAATCCCTAGTATCAGTTTACATTATAAATCCCTAGTATTTGTATAGTCTTTATTTACTGATACAAAAAATGTGATGTAGTCTTTATATTCAAATTTTACTGAACATTACAGACGTAAAGTAATATCCCAATATTTTTTTCAAACAAACTGAAAGATTTTTCGTTGCCATGCCATGAAACAATTTTTTTAAAATATAGTGCAGTGACATTCAATGATAAAAACTTTTGCATTATGCACGCAAAGAGTAATTCTACATACGAAAAACAATTTCAACGAATATCACATGCATGATAAAATTTTAGGAAATAAAATAATTTTTTAAATGTACTAATCTATTTCCTAGACAGTGCCGGTAACGAATCGATAATTAAATTATATTTATTTCTTGACTAATTCGATGGTAAACAAGTAGTATAAAGAAATGTAAGTCAATTACTACTTAGGTAAAAAAAAGAAAAATTTTATTTAATATATATTATTTTCTATTAAATATTCAATTAATTTAAATATGCATATAAATATGATAGAATCACAATATTAAGTGGCAAAATAGAGAGTTATTTTCCTTACAAATTTTCCATTTTCCTTTCTATATATGGTGTTTGACAATTTTTGTTTGTTTGTTACTATTTATTCATTTTTTAATTTAATTAATGAATTAATATTTGAAAAAACTGTATAAACATCAAGTGTCATACACTACAAATTTAAAAAAATACTTAAGTGAATGAATAAAAAGTATTTTATTAACGATTGAAAATGTGAACAAGATATATATATATAGGGAGAGTGTGAAAACTAATAGTAGAAATTGAAAAAATAAATGAATTTTTTCTAAAATTATTTGCTTGTTTTTAGAATTTTTTTTTCTTCAAAACTTTCTTTAAATTAATTTTCACTATATGTTAAAAAGCGCAGCACATAAATTTATCACAACATTTTTCTATCCAAAAATGTGTTATAACTCTTATTATAGCTTCATTGCAATTTGGAATAAAATTCATTTTAATAAGTCACTCATTTCTGTTTGAGTCTGTAACTTTTTCTTTTTATATACTTGCTGGAAGAAATCAAGAAGTGAGGCAGGAGTGAAATAATTTTTTAAAAAGTATTTAAATTAGCTTTTTCTGAGAATCCAACTAGTTGATACATTTAATTAAAATAAACATACATGTATTGAGTAATAAAAAATACATTTTCCTATTTTGAGGAGAAGGCCTTCTTTGACTCATAGTTTTTCAGCAGATTTATTGTTAAACGACTCTTTTTTTTCATGTATAAGAAAAGTATGATTAAAAGATAAAAACATAAATGAGTTAAGTAATCATTAAAACCATAATACACGCTAGTCTCTAAAAGCTTTCGCATTACTTGGAAATGCTAACCTAAGAGCCAATCAGGGATATATATACGTTGCCCTATAAAGCTGCAAAAGGGCTATTGGTGACGGACCTCGTAATTTTGAACCATGGTCAAGTGACAAGGACGACACTTGAGTTGGCACAACTTTCCCCGAAATTCCACACACCCTCAATGGGAGGACATCAAGCCTCGGCAGATTTAATGTTCGTCAGCCCCTCTACATGGCGGGTCTTCAGTGGCACCAGGCTCGAACTCATAACACGTTACCACGAGTCCGTGACTTTGACCAATGGTCTACCGTGGCCACAATAACCTATCAAATCAATACCTATTTTTAATGTTCAATTCAAAGACTGGTAAAGTAAATGAAAGTCAATAAGATCCATCAGTTCAAAGAGCATATTAAGATATATTTTCATTTTTAAAATATATTTTTGAATTTAATAGTAGATATGCAAGTATCCTAAAGTATATATCTGGGGAAAACTGATGTAGTCTAACAATCCACCCTTCAAAAATTCTTCTTACCTCGCATCCTATATGCTTAATATTTTGCCTTATAATTTTAATATATTTCAAAATATTTCTTCAATTCAAATGGTCTAAATTTATTATATTATTTTTAAATTTCCACTATTTAGACTTGCATTAAAAAAGAGCTTTTTGAGTAAAAATGGCATAATAAGCTTATAAGTAACGTTTTTTCGTCTTTTTAATTTTTTCGAAAAGTTGGGAGGGGCACTATTTTTATCTGAAAGTGTCACTCTTCCTAAAAAGGTTGGCCTCCCCTGCGTTATATGGTTTCAAATTTTTATACTTCTATACAGGAACCTATTTGTTTTTTAGTCTAAGTAGTACATAGTTTTTAAAAAAATAGTTTTATATATAAAAAAGCGAGAAAACAAATTTTTTAAAATTTATAAAGTTTTATAATTTTTAAAAAAAATGTTATATTAATATTTTATTGAAAAATAGATTCACTTTATTTTGTTTATTGTTTTCTTTATGTGCGAAAAGTATTTTACAGATTTAAGATATACTTTTTTTAAAAAATGGTACTTAAAACATAAGCATGTATTATGAGATCTCAAAAATTATGTACAACTTAAATTAAACAAAAAAAAATTAACTAAAAAATTACATTTGTATTTCTACAGAATGATTAAAATATCTTTATTAAGATCACAAAAAATATCTCGGCTTTATTGGGAATTTTTGAAGATATATGTCCATAAACAAAGAGTCTTAAATTTGGGATTTTACTCTTTCGAGAATATCCTGGTACCCTTAACAGAAATTCTGATAGAAATTACTTTCTATAAGAAAATGAACGTTTCAAACTGCTTCAAAAGGATTCCCAATCTGTTCTAGAATGACATTCGTGTCGCAGTCTCTTTACTTTCGCACCTCTTGTTGACTGTGAACTTCAAGAAAAGTAGATTGACTGGCGTAGGTTTAAACAGGGAGATATGAAAAGAAAAGATAACGATCTCTCTCCTCTGGTTTACTTAGTTCTTCAGACTATTGTGCTCTCTCTGTATCAGTGCTTTCGATTTTGTGTGTAAAACATGGATTGTCGAGCACAGATTGAGATACATCACGCAAGGCTCGCAGAGAGATATGGGAGGGTGGAGGAGTGACTCTACTCCATAGTCACAGCTTCAGTTGCAAGATGTATAATATACTAGTACAGTAACGCACACAGGAGAGGGAGTCCTCGGGTTTGGACCCCCCATAGCCCTTGATTTTTTTATTGCTGATTGTCCTATGCATAAATTGAATTGTTTGTTACTAAGATTTTATTTCATTGATTAATACTAATTTTATAAGTCAATTTATGTTTTACTTTTTTTTGTTCCCTAAATTGACGAAATCAAAACAATGTGTATTAAGCGGCGTATTGAGGTATCTTACGAGAATGATAGATTTTCGACCTTCTCCCTTTTTGAAAGATGACTCACCCCCTTTGAAATATTTTTGTGCGAACCAAATATTTATTCTTTATGGTTATGGGAGTCAAATTTTCTCTTTCCCTCTTGATTGCAATATATTTTTTTTTTGTATATCGTCTCTTGACATTATCACAAATTCTATTGCATCCTCAAAATAATTATTGTTTTTTTCTTTCTGTTATTCTGAGCTGAAAAGTAACAGGGTGTGCTCAAAATTATCAGATCATATTTTTCGTAATGAAAATAAATAAATTATGATCTGCTACTATAGAAATTCGAAATGTTTATATTAATGGCTTTTATATTGTTCTGATTATATAATTTTTTTTATTAAAACATTAAATATAAAATGTACGCAGGGAAACATTAATATAAAGAACCAATAGAATTGATACATTGGAATTCAAAATCAAGGCTAAGTTTGAGCTGAATCGTTTTAATGATATTAAAAATTTAATAAAAATTAAATTTTTATTTCCACTAATTGTTTTTATAGTTTATATTTAGGGAATAAATATTATAACTACAATAGTATTCAGTCGTCTGCGACAGTAGCTATTTTAGTCGTCTGCGTATCACATTCTGAAGCCGCAGTATCTTAATGATCATGATCATGAAATCATAAACGGGTTTCATGAATTTTAACTCTATTGCTTCTGTAAACCCACCATGTAGAGTCACCGATGCATGATAAATTTGTTATGGTGATAAGTCCTCCCGTTGGTGTGGTGTGGTAGTTTGGAGGGGGTGCAAAATAGGTGTCGTCCTCATCACTTGTCCGAAATTCCAGGTCCGTCACCAATAGCCCTCGTGTTGCTTTGTAGTACTACGTTTATAAATGTCGCCCATCCAGTATAGTGGTTAGCGCCGCTGACTGTGCCGTAGAGCCTGGGCTCGAATCCCGGAGAAGGCATGGATGTTTGTAAATGTGTAGTGCCTTCGCGGCATAGGGGTACTCTAAATAGCCGTCGCGCTGCAAGTCCTCTCGTGGGGTTGTTGGAAGGGGAAGAGAGGTGGGAGGCCACTGACCACACTACCAGAGTGTTTTCCCTCAAAATTGAGGTTGAAACCGAGCCAAATCGTACTGTCACCTGCATGGTGCTCAAAGCTACGGCTAACGACAGGCGTACAATCTAGCCCGATGCCATGATGTATTTCGTGGGCCTCGATCTGACTACGTCAGACAGGGGGCATTCGCAACAACAACAACACGTTTATAAACATTCTCTTATGCTCCCTTAGCACACTTTATAATTCATCCCCTTTTTGTTTAATTTGTTTCTTTTAAAGCTTTCGTAAAATTACTGATTAAATACGTTGAGTTTATCCTAGTAGTAAAACTACGACTTAAAAGAAAATTAATAATAATTATAATACCATTCACCTTGCTTCAATATAAAGGCATTTTTACAAAGATGAATGAAAATGTGTGTGGAAAAAGTAAATTTTACATAAGTAATTATTATTTTTCACTCAGGCTAATAAATTAAACTTGCTCTTTGTTAATAAATCAAGATAAGTGTTTAAATGATTTTGTAAATGTTGATTGACACAAATACTCAGGAACTAAATGTGTTTTTAGCATAGAACATTAGTTCCAAATATGTTCCAAGTAATCCTCTGATAAAACCTTTCAAAAACAAAATTAGCTTGTATACTTAATAATTTAAGCAGTAATCTAAGCAACATTGCAGAGTTTTTTTGTAAACTTGCAGTTGTCATTTCTGCCACATTTCTAAATTTTTCTAATAGATCTACAAGTGTATTTTCTTTTGTAACTTAAGAATTCACTTTCTATTGATAAAAAAAACTCTGTGAATGGAAGTAAATGAATTACAGAGTTTATTCATTGAAAAAAAAATATTCGTATGAATCACTGAAAACTAGTACAAAAGTGTAACATTTTAAAAAATTAATAACACAAAAGCTAATAGCTACGAAGTAACCTTTAACAAGAGACGCACTCAACTTTAAAATCGTTACTAGAAATCCAATAGTCATCGTTACTAAACAATAAGCAACATCTAGCTAGAAAGTTTTACGTAATTAAAAAAACTAATATTACTGGTGAAAATTTCACAGTTAAAATGGGATTGATTTCTTTTGAGCATTTCTAACTATATTTTTAAACTAAATAAATTGAAAACAATTAAATTACGAAGTCTTTTCACCTTAGCCTCTTGAAATATAAGTGCCTAAATATTCTTTAAGTAATTAAATAAGAAAATCGCAGCTAAGAAATAATTTTTCGCTTCAATTTCTTTTTTACTTCTTAAGCACTTTCGCTTTAAGTAAAAATTACTACAATATACAGGAGTTTAATCCTTCAGTGAATTGAATAACGCCATTTATTTAAAAATAACACCAGGTGTTTTGATTGATGAGCAGGGAACCGAGTGCCATGCTTCTAATTATATTCACGGTATGATGCACATTACCTAATTGATTATTAGTGGGAGTCTCCTCAAAGGGTCTCTGTTAGGAATTTTCTATCGTTATTTTGTGTAGTTTATGCAAAATATATTTTCACATAAATTACTATGTAATTAAAACAATACGATTCAAAATACAATATAATTAAAATTAAAATACAGTAGAATGTCGTTTATCTGAACCAGTTGGGACCAGACACCGTTCGGATACGTTATTGTTTGGATAACCAAAAACTGAATGCGATCCATGCAGTATGTGATACTGGACACTATACAAATATTGAAAATCATCATATGCGGAAAGGTGCTTGAAGAAAAAGCCAAATAGGTGCAAAGCGTCACAATTTTACCTTGATTGTGGAAAATAATAACTTATTTTTCGCTGTACCATTGTACATCTTCGTTTTTTCGCTGCAAGGTCTCTGATTCTCTTGAGCAGCAGTAGTTGAGTAAGACAGTACTCTGATTGTTGTTCGAATTACCCCATAGCTGTCTCTAACGCGTCAGCATTTGATGGACTCTTGCTACTTTCGCTGCCGCTGTTGTCCTCGTCTTCCCTTTTCATCGTCGACAGGGTCGGATTCTTTTTGCATGGAAGTCACTATCTCGTCATTATTTAGTATTTGAAAAATCCACAGTCTTCTGTATCGTATGCTGTCCAGGTTTCTACATCAACAAAAGAGCACGTATACACCCCTCACTTGGAAACAAATTAACCTAATATTCCACGCATATGTTTACCAAATCACACAACTGGAATTCCCCAAATATCCCTCACCTTGGGTTTTCCAAGTACTTTGGTTCGGATATTTGACGCTCCGGATAATAAACGTTCGGATAAACGACGTTATACTGTATAATTAAAACAATCAAACACGCACGCACAAACACATACATTTAGCTATTGTTATTTTTACACTCGGTGTGTGCTAAAAATTTTGGTGGTTTCAACAAGAAGTTTATTATTATTACTGTTACAAGGAAGGGGTACCCCCTGTCCATCTGACTGTGAACTAACCCCCATTATACAAATTTATATAACTTTACATACTCATTGCTCAAATTGTAAAATTTTAATTTAAATGTAGTATTATGTAGTTCTAATTTTCAATATATTGTAAGCAGGAAAAAAATAAATTTCAAATCTTTATTTCCGCATAAGTTGACATCGTTTTTTTGTTACTTGGCGACAGTTACTGGTGATTTGGTGACCATATGGATGCTTCTGGAAATTACTATAACATCACGATCTATGACAGAAGCAAATTTTTCGAGAAAGCTCTGAAAGATAGGTTTGGGGACCCTTTAGGCATATTGTTCTTGATGCTCTTCTTCAGTTATAAATTGAGCTTTTTACTATGTATTTTTACAAATTGTACCTTATGTATAAATAAAGTTATTACAGCATCACCAAAATTTACACACACACACACACACACACACACACACACACACAATATATATATATATATACATAGAGAGAGATTACCATTCCCCAGAAAAAATAAGCAAGAATTAATTTGTAACTTCTATTTTTACGGTTTATTTTGATTTTTAGTCCTCCATTTTCTTGGGAATTGTTAAGTTTTTGTAGAATTTTATACGCAAGCTACATTTTAAGTTATGGAACGTACATAAGTAACTTTTATCGTTTTTCAATAAATAAGTTTCAAAAACATTTTTAAAATGTGTTGTAACTAGACACACTTTCAAGAATTTAAAACATTTTTTTAAGTCTTGAGTTTAGCTATATAAATTTAAACCTTTGAACACCCTTTAATTTGCTTGGAAATGTGAAATGATATCTAAAACCCGAAAACAATGCATTTGATTCAAAAGATGTAAATTAAATTTTCCTCCACAAAATCAACTTAATATTTAAGTATCAATAAAATTCAAACAGGAAACAAAACAATTTAAAAAATAACACTTAAATATTTGAAGTATTAGCCTGTTTTGCATCATTTTTGTGAGGCTGTAGTAACCGAATAAGCTGGAATAAATAAGGATTAAGAGCCGGTCAATAAAAGGTCAGTCGCTTCTTCAGAACGAAAGAAAAGTTCGTTGGAATATTATTATTGGACAATCACGATGGTGGCTTAAAATGGATTTAGACATTCATAATCCTGAAAAATTTATTTAATTATAGAAAGGACACTGAATTAAAATACCACTTTTAGTCTTTTCGTCCAAATATTGAAATAATATTGAATTAATAAACTTATTAATCAAGCGGATACCTCTAAATTACTGTAGATAGAAATGGAAATCTCAGCTAACCAACTAACCTCTAGGGAAATCTTCTTTGTGAATTGTTTGCTTGATTTGAGAATGAGTGAGTGAATATTAACGTCGCATTGTTCAGCTATACACGAGGGCTTTTGGTGACGGACTTCGTAATTTTGAACCATGGTAAAATGACGTATGAATTGAAAACCTCTCCATATTAATTTATAGTAGAAAAATAATTTTGTGTCTTAAGTCATATAACTAAAATTAAGTCTTTTCCCATTTTTTTCGAAAATTTGACCCTTTATTCGCAACATTAAATTCTTAAATTATTTTTTAAAATTATTTTTTTCCTAATCTCCATACCATACTATACATCTTTTACGCATAGGTAGGTACTAATTTTTTGATAATGATATATATTCATCCCCCCCCCATATAATTGCAATCCACACACCTTTCTGTACATTACCTTCACTGTTAAACTATTCGAATAAAGAGTTAAGATAATGGAAAATAAAGTATTTTTTACTCTTTCATTTTCGATGTTTCACGACTTTACTGCGCCCAACAGGCGGTGTTTTGGGAGTCACTAGCTTCTGTTCCATTTCAATCACTGCTGCCTTTTCTCGTCCGGAGGTAGGGTTTTATTCTAACCCCTCTAGGGGAGGGGCAGGGCAGTCCGAATGCAGTCTCATGAGAAAATCTTCTTTTAAAACTCTGCAAAAGGGAAGAGTTTCGTGCCTCCAGACCATCAGCGAATCGGGAATTGATGCATCGCTTCCTAGAAGAGATTCGGTGATCCATCAAGTAAACTAAAACGTCCTGTCAATTCTGCACTCTGGGGTCGAAGCTTCCACTTTTTTTCTGCCTTTCTTGGAGGTGACAATTGCTTGACAGAGTCATATTTATGCATGAGACAAATCAGAAATTGGTGGAAGTCCATTATCCACTAATAGAAAGGGTGCCAAGTGAATTCATTTAAATGCCATTTTTTTAAAAAGAAACATTTCAGATGAAATGACACTTTGAGAACTGTGAACAGTTCGAAATTCTAATGGGCTACAAGAGAGAAAGCGAGTTAATTCATAATAAATAATCAGAAAGTGAGTTTTGTTTGACTTTTTGTTATTTGCCCATCAGCAATTGCCATAAAGTTGTGAAAATTTTAAGACATCTCATGGATAAAGATTTTAATCAAAACGCAAATGGTAAGATGTTGGATTTCACTAAAAATAAATTCGAGAGTATAAAACTTTTAAAGAATTTCTTCAAATGTATGCGCAATCGAACGGTATTTTTATAATATTACAGTAACTGTGTTTTTCTAATAATATGGAACTTTTTCTTATATAAGTAGATTTCATTTTATTACAAAATTATTTTTCATTTTCGTAGAGAAATCCCATATTACAATTGTGAGAAACGTTCTTTAAAAAAAAAATCAAAACATATATTTTTTACGAATGTTATTGAGGTTAGACTAGTCCCTAGGTTTTAAATAAAGTGAAATGAAAGAACATACTTAATAATATAAATAAACTCATATTCATGTAAAGGAGCATATTTACATAAAATAAATCAGAATTTTAGAAAGATTTTTATTTGTCTTTTATTTGGCATATTTTAACTGTTTCTGAATTTTATTTTTAAAAAAATCAATCCATTAAGCGTTTTTTACAATAAAAACAGAGAAATGATGATTACAGTTTTGTCTAAATTAATATTTTCCTGAACGGATAGCTGGAAAAAAGAACTTTTCCTCTCAATATTCTTTTGTAATAAATAAATTTAATTACACTGTGCGAGGTTTTTAAATTTATGATTGCATACCTACCCTTTAAAATTCAGTTTCTTGAATATCTAGATCTTTTTGTTTTGTTTACCAATAACTTACTAGTTTTCATATTAGATATGAAAACAATGAAAAAATGAATTTTTATGTATTAATACTAATCATATGAATTTCTTTCAATTTGAAATTTTCTGTAATTTTATTTTCAAGCTGTTATTCTTACTAAAAAATGTTTAAAAATGGATTTGCATTAATTTCACGTATATTTCTCCCCGTTTTAAATTAGTCAATATGCAAAAAAGTTTCTTTCCATATTTTTCTGTCTCTCATAATTTTAAAAGCTATCTTTATTATGGTTCTAAATGCAACAGATAATGAATAGAAAATTTCTAATTGATATTTTGTTCAATTAGAACAAAAAATCAATTAAGTATTCTCATTTATTTCACTTAAAAGCATAAAAGAAGTAAAAATCAAAAAAGTTATGTCTTTTTTTTTAGAGATTTAAAACTATCTTGTTAAATTTTCATCTCAGTATTTAAAATTTTTTTCCGCGCTACGCTAGAATCAGCCGGAGCAAATGTAATTAAAAATTATTGGGCACTGCAGTCAGTTCATTCAGAATAAAAAGAGTTTAACAGAATTTAAACAATTTGCAGGATAAAGTTGAGATTTCTTCTTATTACAAGGGTCCTCCAGAAAGTGAAGAAGGTTTTGATACAACTAAATTGAAAATAAAACATATCAACACAAAACTTTATTTACAAAGACAAAATACCCTTTTTTTTGTCATGGACGTACTGGCACGTCCATCGATGTTTAGGGTTAGAATAAAGATCAGCCATAATCAAAACAAATCTATTTTATTATTCTGTCCATTAATTCTAACAACCTAGGGTAGGAAATACACCTTTAATTAAGTATAGGAGTAAAATCACGGTAGAAAAGATATTTAATATTTAATTATAATTCAAATAACTTATTCTAAGAACGTCTTGGTAATATATGTTCTGAATTATCGTAATTCCGTTCTCAGCTATTCGACTTCTACTTGATATTAATCTAATCTAACTTATTGACTAAAATGTCAATTAACAATCCTTAATTATTCAAAAATTAATCGTCGACTAGCTCACAGCTACTTTCCGCTAATTGTTAACTTCTAACTCCTAATCACTAACCACTAACCCCACGTACCTAAAAATTAATGCTTAAATATCATCCTTCATTTATATAAACCGTGTCATCTTCTTCGGGAGAAAGTTTTCAATAGAACAATATTTAAAAGAAATACTTTTTTCCAAGAGGATTAATAGGAGGTTCACGGATAGACCCGTTACATCAGTGCTTCTCAAAGTTTCAATATTCGCAACCCAATATTCAATCATAATTTTCCTCCTGCCTCCCTTATACGATAACAATGTATTGAATTGAATAATACTATACTTTGATGATAAAACTACGATGCGACTTTAACCTCTTAAGTGCCACCGGCGAATATAAACGTCCCTCAGCCAAAGCGTTAATTTGCCCTGACGTATACATACGTCGTTCCAAAATATTATCTTTTCTGTGCACTGCTACCGAGTTAGAGGTGTGCATCTTATTTGTCACGTACTCGTCACTTAACCGAGGTTCGTCGCCAATAGTCACCACAACTTTCCCTCACTAATTCGTGTACACTGATTCATCCTTGATTAAACATCAAGCATCATTACCTTACTGAAAAATCATTTATTGCACTATCATCCATAAACATTCCATACTTGCAAGTTGATTTTTATTGGCTGAATATTTGACGCAACCAGAAAACAAATGACACCACGCACGCGCTGCACATTTGGTGGAATTTTTGATGCGCGCAGTCATTATGAAGCTAAGACGCATGACCATTGAACACGTCAAAACTCGGTTCACTCTGAAGAGAGGGAAGGAGCTATACATATATGTCGCTCATGCGTTCGCGGTGATAGGGGTCGGCACTGAGGCTGGAACGTAACCACTCTTTACCTTGCTAACTCAAGTGTCCTCCTCATCACTTGATTGTGGTTCAAAATTACGAGATCTGTCACCGAAAGCCCTCATGAAACTTCGAAAGGCTACGTTAATAATCAATTATATCAACCCCCCCCCCCTCTTTTTTAATAAAATTTTAGGGACTGGTCAAAAAATTCGATTTATGAAAGTTTGAAGTAGAGAAATTCAACTGTCTTTCCCATTTAACCTTAACACACATTTTCTTTATTTCAATATGTAGGGCAATGCTTCTCAAACTTTCAATATTTGCGACACAATATTCAATCATAATTTTCATTCCCCCCCCCCTCTCCATACGATAACAATGTATTGAATTCAATAATACTGTACTTTGACGTTACAGCTACAATCCGACTTTAACCTCTTAAATACCCCTGGCGTGTATAAACGACTCGCTCAGCCTAAGCGTTAATTGCCCCGGACTTATATATATGTCTCTTCGAAGTACGATCTTTTCTGTGCACTGCTATCGAAAAAATTATTTCGTAGGCTTTCGAATGCAATAAAAGGACATTGGCACTGTTTGCGAAGGATTTAATTATTTCAAAGGATTTGCTTATTTATTCCTTTTCTTCTTCCTATACAACATATACGCGTGCCTACGTGGAAAACGGTGGCATTGAGGAGCGAATTGCGTAACTTTTAATCAGCAAGGGATTCATTATAAACATTACAAATTATCAAGATAAATGTTTATTTTTGTATATAATTTTATATATGATTAACCCTTGGGGTCACCGCTAACCATTAAACTTGTTCTTAACTTATTATTTTTACATTAATTAAAAAATACATCGTGCAGTACTACTGATACATTTATAAGTGTATTATATCAGTGTAAAAGTGTATTTTATTTTTTATTATGTCAGAATGTCTTTGTTTACTTTCGGTAAATTAATAATTTTTTTAAGCAATCTTTCGTTTTCGACTTTTTAATATGCTCGCTACCCCCCCCCCCTCGTATAACGACCCCTAGGAAGGCACACACCCCAGTTTAAAAAATGGTGATGTAGGGCAAACCGCGAAAATCTTACCCTGATCATAAAGCTTTTTTTAAAAAACCATTTAATATAATTTAATGTAACTTTTGTACCATTGGATAGGTTAGCTTAGCTTGTTTTATTATGCTGTATATGTCGTGGATGCTACTTCGAGTCACCCTAGAAAACATTTTTTTGCAGAAACGGCGTTGATTCAAGAGAAAGTCAATGTTTGGTTTCACAAAACGAAATTGTCCATTAATATTCAGCAAAAAATTTCGACATTGTTAGGGAAGCAAACCCCTGTTTCAAAACAAGTGAGACAATGGTAGGAAATGTTCAAAGAAACAGACAACGCTAAGGATCTTCCTATAAATGTTTGGCCCAGTGCAATGGTCTTCAAATTTTTCAACTCATGGAACTCCTTGAACTTGAAGGTGTTTTCGTAGAACCCCTAGAATTAGAAAGCGTTTTCTTGGAACCCCTAGAACTATAGAAAGTGTTTTCTTGGAACCCCTAGAATTAGAAAGTATTTTCTTGGAATCCCTAGAACTAGAAAGTGTTTTCTTAAACCCCATTACACACACACACACACACACACACACTTAGAAGAATGTCTCAAAATAATATTTAAAGTAGATCAACATGTTATAGGTACTTTATGCAAGGCAATTAAAAAATGTACTGCATTTATTATTAAAAAATTCTAATCTAATTTTTTAATATAATATACGCATTAATAATATTAATTTGTGTGATCTAAGTATCACCTACCCATGCATCATTACATTTAGTAACTGGGATATGTGGTTGCTCTTTTTCACATAAACTGTTGAAGTCTAGATATATTGAGATTAAATACAATCGCTTTACATATGCTGAGTTTAATTTGTTTTAATACTTTGTTTCTGTAGCCACTTACATTGCGAACTATATTTAATTTAAACACAAGTTAGAGAGTTAGAAAGTGAAGAAAGACAGATAGTAGAAAGCTAGAAGGTTAGTTAACTAACGGTGACAAGAGAGATACAAGGTGAAGAAACCACAAACTGTTAGAAAGGCCTTGTGAGATATTAAAGACAGGAAGTTGATATTGATAAATTAAACTTTAATTGATTAGAAGACTGTCTACTGTTCAGGTATTGTCACCTTCATACTACATTTGATATTTAAAGTATTTCAAAAGTTAAGCAGCCAATAATTACATATCTACCGTGTAATGTAATTTTGAGGTAGAAGAATATTATTATAAGTGGTTTATTAGATGTATTCTCCCCAAACGCGACTCTCGTCCCCCTCCTTATGTTGCCTGATTGGAGCATCCTATTTTTTGTGTTGCATCGAAATTGTGTTTGAGTCAATTAAAGTGCTAAATAAAATAATTGGAAATTATCGTGTCGAATAATCCTTCACTTCCTTCCACACCTCTAGCTGGGTCACAGGGTGGACGGGAGCGATGGTAATTACAATTATAATAAAAGTTTAAAAAAAAAGTGTTGCAAAATAAAGTTATACATAAATACAATTTATGTTTTAAAGAATAAGATGAGCTTGAGATACTTGTAATAATACGAATTTCATAGAGAAAGTATAAATCCCTCTTGCATAAATATTAATAAGTTTCTTTTCAATTTTTTATTGTGACACGTGGAACCCTTGTGTATGCCTTGTGGAATCCCAGGCTTCCGAGGAACACAATTTGAAGACCACTGGTCTAGTGTAAGTGAAACAACTGTTGAAAATGTTCAATAATCGTTTCAATGGAGCTCTAAATCAAATTGTGAAGCATCCCATGAACTTCAAATATCGCAAACAAATTTCGTTAGAAATCTTCATAAAATACTTAGGTTGTATGCTTATGAAGTTTAAGACTTATTTAAGAACACTTTGTTGGAACTAGAGATTGCAATATCGGACCAAAAGTTCAATATCGGTATTCGGTATTTCTTGGAACTAAATACCTGGATACCGGTTTTAATACCGGTATGAGAAATTTTAGAAAAAGAAAGAAAACACACACATGTTTCTTTTTTTTACTTCCTAGTTTTATTAGAGAATGTAAATATCACAGGAAATAGTTTGTAGCTTATAAATTATAACAGTATATAAAGAACTACAAAAAAAAAAGAAACATTTTATTTATTTAAATCACAAAAAAGTCTATTCAATCTGTGGTACTATTACTAATTTTTGAAATGTTCTTAATGTTTTAAAAGTTAAATGTTTGAAAAGTGTTCTTAATAAAACATAATGCATCAATTGTACTGTCATTAAGCCTGGAACACAATTTTGTTCAAAAATTACCAGCTGTCGATAATGCTCTTTCGGCATCTACGCTAGACGGTGGTACTATTAGCAATGCGCGATATACTCTCTTTTCCCAAGTATTTACCTCTAAATCCCTTATCTTCAAATAAATCGATTTTTTGTCGGATGTGTTTTTGGATATAGCTGATTTCTGTATTGTATTTTAGTTTGTAAAAATTTTTTTAGCGAAATTCCAATTTTTGTTCAAAACACAGTTCCTTTTAACGATTGACATTAGTATCATCATCATCTTCGATAATTGTACCGAATTTTTCTAAATGTAAATTGATTTGTGGGTAAAAAATTTTATGAAAATTTACTATAAACTTGATCAAATTTAGTTTGGTTAGTCTCCTTTCTTCTTAACTCTAGAACATTGTTTACATTGTGCCATAATATTCTTTTCATCATATAAATAAGGAAACCAAACCGAAGTATTATCAACTGATTTTTTTTTTATGTTCTTCAAAGTAATTCTTATTCATTATTATTGGTTATTATTTAGGAGTATATATATATATATAAAGAATCTGAAAAACACACATTTTAAGAACCCTAAATTATGATATATAATGTGAATAACAAACTCACCAATTTAGAAAATATTGAAATATTATCGCTCTTGTGATATAACAGTTTTGGCCTTGGATGATTCAGATATTTATCACTTCTCTTGATTGTACGATGTAACTTTGTATTCACACTCTAATTTCGCCCGTTAGGGAGACATTTTAGTAACAGGTGTTGATGGGTAAAGGAAGGTAGATGAGCTTGATAATGTTATTCCTCTTTCAACGAAAATTTAGTTAGGAGTAGTATATTTAGTTCTTTTCCTCAGAGAAATAATTTATGTCTATATTTCTAAGTTCAGATTAACAGTCTTTTATCATTTGTATCTGGCAATGAAAAAATCAGATGAGGGATTTAATGAGTTGCCTTAGAACTGTAGAACCAGCTAAGAAAAGTAAAAAAAAAAAGAACAACGGAATGAGCGGAATAGAGTTTAACAATCATCACCTTATGAAATGGACGTAAAATTAATTCATTTATAATATATTTTAATCATGGTGCAATAATTACTATAACATAAAAGCAAAAACTTATAATATTTTGCTATGTTGGCGATCCCTGAACATATAATGGAAACAATTTAAAAAATTTCTAGTAAATACCGAAAAACCGGCATTTAAAGTTGTGAATACCGGTATTTTGAAACTGTACAAATGGCTCAAAATACCAGTATTCAGGATACCGGTATTGCAATCCCTAGTTGGAACTTAAATACCAGTTATATATATATAGACATTATCCGTGCTACCAAGGGAGCGCATGTTGAAATTTACTAAGGTAAATTGTCTTGTAAAAAAAATTCATATTATAAGGATTATCGAAAAGAAAAGTGGACACGTGCAATTGTGTCAGAATGATTGCAGCTATAGCAGCGTCACTGAACATGGATATAAAGGGAGGTATGAGGTGTACACCGCAAAGGAGGTGCAATAATGAAACCTGTTCGTGGTGGAGGAAATAGATCAAAAGTTAAGTCATGCTATTCATGGATGCTTTCATGAAGGGACAATGCGCGGTAGTATGGTTTCTGATTGCGGAAGGTGAGCTGGATGTAGGCATCTAGCAGCGAATGTGTGCAGTCTATGTCAAGCAATGCTGAGTTTGAACTATTGGAGTAAAATTTTTCGTGAAGGGCGCAAATGATATCAGATCTTCATGACAATGTCGGTTTAAACGTCTCCCGTGAAACCCATACAACTTTAAAAAAATTTCCGTTTAGAAGTATTGGTACACCCTTCGTACAGTCCAAATTTGTCTCTCTGAAACCTTCCATATTGTTTCCATTCGGACAATGAGGTGAAGGAAACTATACATGACTTCTTCGAGAATTAACGACGATCGCTCTGCAGCGAAGGCATAGACCTACAATTGAAATGATGAGACATGTGTAACAACACCCATTGCGATTTATTTTGATTTCCAGTAAAGGTATTCGTTAAATTCAACTTGTTCACTTTACATTTGGACAACCCTTATACTTAAAAAATATTGTAAGAAACATATGTTTAATTATACTAGTTAGAGAACAATAAATATTTATATTCAGAGCAAATGGGGTTGGGTTCACCTTACATATTTTTGCTAATATAAGTAATTTGAAACAACAATTGATACATTTTTCGTTAAAAAACAAATTATTTACAAATAACTCTAACGTACAATTTTTTTTTTTTGCATAAAGTGTCCGATTGGACTAGTTGTCAGAATAATACATTCTTATCAAAACATTCACGTTCTAAAAAAAACTTCTTAATTAGGTGACCTCACAATCCACAGCGTTGTCTGCACCAAACCCACGTACTCGCTGAAGCCACCCACGAGTTCTTCGAATATTCATATCTCATCAGGGATGTGCCCATTTAATTGCGGCAGTTTGTTCACAATGGGTGTGGTGATTATACGGGGGCTTAGCTGATAAGAGTGCAGGGGGGGGGAGCTATGACGTGCTGCCGCGAATGAATGAGCGTGGTAGCGGATGAGCAATTGCAGAGCAATCCCCAGTTCAACACCTGCGTCCTGTTGAGCTGCATTGTCAGCTGCCGTAGTCCACCCCCATCTGCTAGAGCTCATCAAGCTGCAATCACCTGATTGTTTATTTTATCGCACCCATCAGCCCATCCCTAAATTAACTCTTCTCCACTTTTGGGGGATTTGTACAGGTTATCCAAAAATAATCTTTTTTTTAATATATATCTTCAAGATATGTTTTTATACACTTCGACTATATTCGAAGGCAAATGTTTGACTTTTATTATTCCTAATGAAGAATACCAGTTAGTTAAGGGGACATGGTACGATTTAAACGAAAAATTTTAATTTACGGATTCTCAAAATTTTTTTGGTTCTCTCCTATGTGTGTATACTATGTAAAACAGATTTTGTGCTCAAAATTTCATAAAAAGCTAGCCATTTAATTTTTTAAGGAAAAAACTTAAAATTTGTGAAGTGATTTTAAAATGCTACTCATCCTACAAAAGTTCACATAAACGCAGGAAATTTGATTTACAAGTACGTCAAATTATGCATAGCAAAAGTTGGTATGGATTTTGGGATAATAGGATTGGTGTTCGTACAATACCTCTTTTTAGGAATGCTTACTGAAAATTCCTTAAAAAATGTACAAATTCTGAGTTTTATTATTTAAAAAAAAATAATTATTGCTTTGATTGAAAAATGCATATCAACTTTTGTTACATGTTTTATTAGCAATAGGTAAAAAAAAAATCAAAGCATTAGGCACAATATATAGGAAAAAAAGCCTTGACATTTTAAATGAAGACAAACTAGTTATTTTATCTTTCTCTCCGGGATAATAAGTTTAAAGTTTTGATTTGCCATAGGGATGTGAATAAAAATGAACACAAAAGCTATCATAATTCTGTGTTTTTTAAGTTTAGAGCTTTCAAATTTTGTCAAGTTATAGAAAAGTATATAAAAAATATTTTAAGCTAAAAAATTAAATTTGATTTTTTGGCAGAGTTTTGCCAATTGAATCGTACTGTGTGTCCCCTTAATTTTATTTTCCTAATATTCGAATTCTTTGAATATCGTGTCTTAATTGTTATTGTTAGTTTTTTTTGTGCCAATAATAAAGAAAACTAATTACGCATTTATCCGAATTTAAGCCACACTCCCCCCCCCCCAATATTAATGCTACTGAAAATCGGGTCCGGCTTAGAATCGAAGGCAGAAAGATTCGTTGAATGAGGAAATTAAGTATCTACTCCTTTAGAGCAATTACAGGTTCAAGTATGTATTTAAAAGTTTTTATTAATGGTAAAATAAATTAATTATTCACTTCTTATTAGCTCCCTTTTAATTCTACTTTTTAAATTTCGTAAACGTTGGAGACCTTTTTACAGTATTTTTAAAATTTTTTTTACAAAAATGTGTTGAGAATTGGGGGTGCAGCTTAGAATCGATGGCGGCTTAAATATGAATAAGTACATAGCCTAAAAGTAGATCATAAATCTTGAGAATTTGGCAAAAAGATTAAGTGAGAAAGAATTATTTAATGTAAATTATTGTTTTGTTATTCATTTATTTGTTTTCATATTTATTTAATTGCAGTTGTAAAAAAGATCCACGAAAAAAGTCAGACAGATGATTACATTAAAAATTGCAACTTTTTACAATCTAGGATCGATGCAGAGCTATGTTATTTTGATAAAATTTATTGTACTGATTTTAAAATCATAAATAATTTTCTCTAAGGCAATGGATTTTTCATAATTTTTTTGTGTGTGGAACGTTTTCTTTGAGATTCTAAATTAAAACTTTATTTCTGCTCAAAATATACAAACTTTGGGCATATTGATAAAACCACATTGATTATGGAGAATGTCGAAAAAGTAAATAAAATAAGCAAAGGCTTAATATAATCCAGCAATTACTGAAACAAAATTATTTTTCTCCCTGTTTATGCTCTTTTTGTTAATTTACTGTGAATTTATTTTGTTTCCTATATTAAATGTCAGTAGTATAAGGTGCTTATTTTGCTTAACTTCATAGTTTATTAGATTTTCAATAAGCCAAGTCGTTGTGAATAATCTGTTCAAAATTGTCTGAGAATTTAACCATTTTTAAATACATTGAACAATTTTAGAGTTAAAAAAACTGAACACTCACACACGGCAGGCTAAGAACAGAAATTTTTTTCTATAAATAAAAGTAAACCTTTGTTGAGGGAGGGTAAAACAATAGTTATATTACAAAATATTTTTTAAAAAATCATGAAATTAGAAAGTTATTTTCAGACATTAGTTTCTTAAACGCATCTAATCGGGGAGGAGGAGGAGGAAGGGAGGCATGTATCAGTGCAAATACAGACACAAAAATATTATTTTTATTGCATATTCTTTAGAAATATAAAAATTTCCTACACGCATGCTTTTCTATGTAACAAAAAGTTTTATGAAGCTATCTCACACTTATTTCAGTTTCCGCGGTAGCCAAGTTTTCAAGGTATCGGATCATGGCTAGCGTGTCATGAGTTCGATCTCAGTACCACTGAAGACCCGCCGTGTAAGGGAGCGATGGACGTTAAATCTGTTGAGAGCTCAAACGTCCTCCCGTTGGTGTGGTGTGGTAGTTAGGAGAAGAGTGTGCCAGCCCAGGTATCGTCCGCGTCACTTGACCATGGTTCAAAATTACGCGGTCCGTCGTCAAAAGCCCTCGTGTACAGTACGACGTAAATATTCACTCACTCACTCACACTTATTTCAATATTAACATATTTTTTTCCTAATTGAAAACTAGAAGGCTGTACTAAAAGTATAAGATTAAGGGTGTTTTAAAGTGAGACGTAGTATAAATAAAATTCTAAGGCCACGATTCTTAGATAAAGTTCAATGTATACCAAATGAAATACACATCAGCTGTGATGCTAGTCAGCACTAAGTGTGAACACTGTAGGAGTGCAATTGGCTAAATCATGATGGTCACATGATAAATGCTATCATGAGTTCTCCGTTGAAATCAAAATGGACACAGTAGATTTGTACTTGTTGTTGTTATACTTGCAAAATTTAATTAAAATTTCAAATCTCATATTTGGGTAAAGATGTTCAAGTATTAAGATTCATCAAAAGTTTTTTCAAAATGAAAAAAAAAATCTTATTTTTCTGCGTGTACTTATGATACATGTACTTTTCATTTACCTACGCGCGTTATAATTGTTATCAAATATGCACCTTTAACAGAAAGTTGCTGTAAAAAGCAAAAGATGGCAACAGCAAAGTGCATAAACTGGTTAGCTGGAAGTACATGATTGTGATGTGTGCATTTTTCATTAGACAATGTGACGTCATGTACATTTAGCCCATTCACAACACCAGTCTTCCTGTTCGAAGCATCTAACTCACATTATAACTGGATCTAAAAATACCGTTAAATAAAGTATTAAAAAACGTAATTCACTTCAATTTTTACCATACTTCTATAAGTTAAGAAAATAAGTAATGAAGAAAAAAAAAATTGGTATCTGTTTTTGTAACCAGAATTTGTGGTATCCTTGTTCAAACATTGATTAAATCCCTCATTTGAACATATTTTTGATTTGAATATCTGTGTTTGAGATTTGAGTGAGTTCACGCGCGAAAGGGTTCAACACCCAGTAAGGAATATCCAAGTGAATTATTATTATTCATTTAAATTTCAATAAAAATAAAAAGGGATCAAAATTTTTCTTTATTTTATATTAAAACTTGCGTGAACCCCCTGATCAATTGTTAATGGACCCCGAAATCCGTTTTAATTTTTCACGGACCCCTTGAATAATATCTGTTACCCCTGAGGGTCCGTAGGGACCACTTTCGGAATCGATGTTTGAATTAAAGTATTTTTTTTATATATCTTATTTATTTACCTAAATAAAGCACAATTAAAAATTATGCGCGTAATTTTAAATTTTCTTAGCTTAAGGTAGCTTTTCTTAGCACAAATTTATATAGATATATATATATATATATATATATATATATATATATATATATAAATTGAGCTTTTTTATGTACCTTTTCCTCAGAAACTTTTAAACTTAAAAACTTCAAATTTTCTATGTTTATTAATTATACTTTTATATTTATACTGAAGTGAGATTTTTTAAATATATTGTTAAGTATTTCCAAAATCATGCAAAGTAAAAGTATCTCTATGATTTTTTTGAAAATTATCATTTTTTTTCACGATAACTGATTTTTTCCAAAATATTTTGGGAAAATCAATAAAAGCTGACTTCAGTATATATAGTTGCATATCGGTTATGTTCAGTAAAATTATTGTGCGAATTTATTCAATAGGTTCAGAGAAGAAGATAAACGCAGTTTGAAAAACATTATTTTGAGAAAATTGCATTTTTAATATGAAATGTCCCTTCATCACAAAAATTATGAATTACAACATGTATTTGTCCCATTTTATTAAACATTAGCTTATCCTATATTTATTTTAAGACTTTTTTTTGTTTCCTGTTTTACTTAATTTACCCAGAAAATGCATGCATATCATTTTTCAGTTTTTGTTTAACGAGATATGTTGTAATATTTACATTAATTTTCCCTATATCTTAACTGTGACTTCCCTTAATTACTGCAATATAGGACTTCTGATTCAATAGCACATATAAGTGTAGAAAACTTTAAGATTTTTTCTTATAAAGTGTCTCCCCCCCCCCCCCCGTATTTTAATTTCTTGAATCTAGAAAATTGAACGTTATTTTGTCTATTGCATTTTCACAAAAAAATTTCATTTAAATTAACTAACAATAAATGTAAGAGATACTAAATAGCAGTCAGTAAAATCTAATATGTTTGAAGATTCTTCTTCTTCTTTTTTTTTTTTAAAAAGTAAGTAACTTTGTGAGCGAAATCTATATCAACAATTCGAAGCAAGATAATTTAAATCGTATTGTGCGACTTTAAAAATCCGAGTTAAATGCTTTGACATTTTGTTTTGTTCTGATTCAAATATCTAAAAGGGGTCTATTCACCAATGCGTGAAACAGCTACGTATCTTACTCCTGCCCAATCTTATCTTTCTACTTCATTAAATTTTCGAGAAAACGCTCTCCCTCTCTCGTCTGTCTTTTAAAACGGAAATTAATTGTCGAAACATAAAGTGCAACGGCACATACTACAGATTACATCTTTCCTTGTTTTTAATTCTTTCACATGCGTGCAATAGCGCAGGGAAAAGGGGCAACGCTCCGTTTTGTTGGAAGAGAATGTATCTCTACCCCCCTCCCCTTCTCCTCCGAATCTTTTAAAACTTTTAGTGCTTTAAATATCATTCGTCTGTCTGTCTGTTCTCTGGCTCTCTCTTTCTGCATTCGGCAATCGTAAACTTAGTTATTATCCATTTTCCGTGGAAAGTTTTAGTTCTCCCTTTCCTAGTCTCGAAACACTGATTTCGATCGTCAAACATTTTCTCCTGTATTTGTCATTAGTACTTACGATTCACTTACACTACGCTTGCTTAAAATCTGGGACGAGGCTAATGTCACGTGATAACGTTGAGCTGAAATATACGGTAGCGCGTAAAATCTTAATGGAAAACGTAATTGATTATTTTTTTCTTTTCTTTTTCTCCTCGTATTTTGTATTTAAATTTTCCCGTTTCGATCTTTCACTCGTAATTTTTTTTCTTTATTATTTATTATTATTATCATCAAAAGTTTTAGTTTTTCCTCGGAAGCTTCGCAAGAGAGCACTGGAAAATTAACGTTGCATTAAAGTTGGTATTAGGTATGCATGATGAATATTAATGGAAATCTTTTAAAAAGTATTTCGCGAGTTATGAAATGACATTTAAAACAAACTGAAAGTACCACTATGCATTAACGAAGTATAAATATCTTTCCATACTTTTTTTTTCTTCTTTTCAACCAAAAAGTATTACTTATTTTTTTTTTTATGCTTCTGAATAAGTATGCGCGGCGATTCATTTGCACAAAACATTCCATGGATTGATGCTTCAATACGGCATGGCAAATTTCTCTAATTGTGTTTGGTTCCACCATTAAAGTTTTGTTTCTTCTTCACTGGCGAAACGTTGCTTGATATTTTAAGAAATTACATTTCAGCTAGCGGGTCGATTAATGGATTGATGAAGAGTACTTTAAAATAATAAACAATTCTCTAGAATTGTTTGCAGAAGAAATGGCTTAGTGTGTACATATATATATCTAAAAATATTTATATGTTTAACTTGTCTCGAAAAGTAAATGTATCTCAGAGATTTAGAAAGTTTGAAGCGTTTTCTAGAACTATTTAATATAAGGGGGAAAATAAAGAATAGCTCACACAGATATGTATTCTTCAGAACAATGTTGTTGTCTTATGGATTACGATGTTTGAAGAACTAATGATGAAGTAACTAAAAGAGTATCTTTGGATTTTGATGGGTATGTAGTTCTTTATATTGCTGTTTAACAAAAAAGCTTTCATATGTTTGTTGTTTTGGAATAAATATGAGCTTAAGTTGCCCCCAAACAGTTGTAAGAATGGGTGTAAATGTAAGGAAAATAGAAAATTTTTAATGAAGTCTTCTATTGTTTTCTGAACTTACAAATTACTCTTATTTTGAAAGTTAGAAAATACAAATCCTTTCCTTTCGGTTCATATTTTTTTTTAAAAGTATGAATAAATTCTTTCATTGACAGTACACAAACACACACACACACAGAGAGAAAGTTTTAGATATTTTTATATGAAACATGCTTAAAACTCGTGAAAGATTTAAGAATGGATGTTCATTATAAACCAAAAATAAATTCAGATGGTATCTTTAAAAATATTCTTACACATTACGCAGCCATTTTTCGAAAATATTCCATTTTCTTTCGAAATTCTGCGTACGATGAGTGTACATTAAAAATTGAGGCTGTTGAAATTAATCATTGTGCATTTGCTTTACTTTGTCTTTTAAGGAATTTACAGCATATTTCCGTGTATAAGTAGAAATTTTTTTAAAGTTAAAGCAAAAGCGTCGCATACGAACCCGCTATGTCGGGCAAGTGAATATTAACGTCGCACTATTCAGCTACTCGAGGGAGTTTGGCGGTAGACCTCGCAACTTTGAACTATTGTCAAGTGGCGAGGATGACACCTGAGCTGGCACCTCTTCCTAAATTCCCCATTACACCAACAGAAGGACGTTTGAACCTCGACAAATTTAACAGGCATCGGCCTTCTCTGCAAGGTGGATTTTCAGTGGTACAAGGCTCCAACTCACGTCACTCCAGCCATGAGTACATTACCTTGACCACTAGGCTATCCACTATCTCAGAAAAACGCAGTCAGGAAAAATGGGTTTTTTAGTATTTTTCGTTAGCGTTGCGCAAGCCATTTTAATCATTTAACTTTTTGGCAATCTTAAATGTCACTTTTAGTCAAAAAACAAAAAAAAGTAACATAATTCCTTTAAATTTAGTGTTAGAATCAGAGTTTTCAAGTAGTTCATAAAATTCACATTCACTCATTAAGATGCATGAACCTGTAGTTTGAAATAGCCGTATGCAAATTTTTCTTCCCGCTCCATTTTTGAAGAAAAAAAAATGATGCTGAATGTTAAGACTGACATAGAAACACAAAATAGGAAATAAATGGGGAAATTGTGATAGCTCCAGATAACTGTTTGATGTCTGGCGTTTTGCTTTATGGAAATTTGATTGGAATATACTCAGTCAATATTTTAAACGCTTAGTGACATTTTCGCTGCCATATCAACATGCTTGAAAATTACGATTTTTTTTTCCTTCAAAATTCAGCTTATATATGGGTTTTGAATGATGGTTAAATTTTTGAAGAAAAACGCACCCTAGTTTTATACATGGATTAGCTTACATTCGGAAATATGTGGTTTTTTCTATATTTTTTACACGCAGAAAACTTTTTAAGTTTTATATTTTATTAGTTATTCAATAATGACTTGTTATTAATCTTTAAATTCTTTTACTTTAAATTATTTCCTTCTGCTATTTATTTTTAAAGTTTCTTTTTCATTTGACTCGATAATTTTATTTCATTTTAAAATTATTCTGAACATTTATTTAAAAATATTATTATATATGAGCATTGGTTATGAAATATTGGTTCCTATTCTTAGTTTTTGAAGAGGGGCAAAAACTTCAAACATTGTTTAAAAAGTATATAGTGCAACTCTTTATCTAATTCAGTCAATATACTTTTTTATTCACTGTAAAAACATTATTTTTTTTTTTTGAAGAAATTAATTTAATTTTCATTTATTTAAGAAAATGAATTGCTTGAAAAATGTTAAAAAGAGCTTTAATTGCTATATAATTTGATTATGTAACACAAGAAACAACTAAGAATGTGCACCTTTTTATTGAATTACTTACTATATATATATATATTTTTGGAAGCTATTATACTAAACTATTATACTACTTTGGAAATTTTTATACTAAAAATGTGCCGCCTACATATTTAGCTAGAAGATTTGACGGGTTATATAAATACATACTTAAAAATTGTGGGAAAGTTTTTTCAAAATACTAACGAAAGTTGTAACTTTCTTAAGGATTTCAGGTTTTTATTAAAAATAAAAGTAGTATTTCTAAAACTATTTCATGGGTACTTAGACTCCTTTTTATAGATATAATACCTTTTCGTAAAAAGAAAAATTAAAAAATATTTTCAATTATATTAATTTAATTGATTGTTATAGTTACACAGTTTAGAGAGCTTTTAAATAAATTGAATTATATTTTTATTTTTACATATCAAAATGCTTTAATTTTTTCTTGTATAATCCAATTACATAAGTTGATTAAAAATAAATATTTTCCAATTAGAAAAAGCATTAATTGCTTACGAAAACGAAAAGACGCATTTTACAAAAAAATATTTTATAGATTTTTATTGAAATATTGCAGCAATATAATCTGAGTTATCGTATTTGAATATTGAAAGTTTTAGTAATGTAATACTGGTAAAATGAATGGTTGGTAAAGAAATATTCCCTAAATAAAGCCCTAATTTAATTGGTGTTTTTGAAAATATCTAAAGTTATATATTCATTGCATTTCAGAAAATCATTGGTATATAACATAGGTAATACAATGTTGCATTTAATTTATAAATTCAAATCATATTTGAATAATCACCAGAAATCTCTTTCTATATGAAAAAAGTTTTTTGTGATGCCGTAATAAATTTTTTACGTACTATTGCAATAATGCCAACGTTCAAGATAACTCACCAAATTAGCAACCCCTATTTCGCACGTGTCGTACGCTCTGTATTGGCAACTATTTTTTTTCGTTTAAAAAAATTTCGGCAAAACGGTTGCGATTGTGCATTATTGCAGGCTCTCTTAGAAAAATATTGAAACGTTTGTCTGCACTGGAATCATTGCGTGAAAAGAAAGGCGCAGTCCATGCGAAGACTTATTAACAATAATCGGATAAAAAAATTCAACTTTCCGGAAAGCTCCAAGAGCTGCATATTTATGCAAATCTGAAGATTTTATTATTGAAGTTTTGGTCGATGTACACTCAGTGATGAGTTTAACTGAAGAGGAGTGCCAAGAATGAATTTTGTGGAAAAAAAGAACAAATAAATAGGGTTACATGATTCATGTAAATTACGATTTTACAATTTGAGCAATGAGCATAAACAGATGGATAATTTGTACAATAGGGGTTGGTCCACCATCCGGCGGGTAAACCCCCCGCTATATTTAAATAAAAAATAGTCAATTTTTTTTTTTGAAAAAAATAATTTTGTTATGTAAATTATATAATCAGTAATTATGTAATTATATAATTAGTAATTATTTATTACTTCTCATTTAAAATGGTCTTAAGATATCTTGTAGATGATTTAAATTATTGTATGGCATTATTACTACACACTAAAATTTTATTATTTAAAACATTCTAGTTCATTATGTATTTAAATTATTATATGTTGAGCTTAATATAATACATTGCTTGATTAAATTAATAACTTATAATTCTTGTAGTAAAAACTACTGGTAGAGACGGATAAATTGAAACAGTCTGAAATACTGTCTCGTTGTTAAAGCAGAACTTGTGAAAATAAAATAATGATGCCTCTGCCCTATGCATACCCACGTGTATTGTTTAATTTAGTATCGTCTGTTCTTTCTCTTCTCTCGTACTCTACTTTGGGGATGGAAATTAAATCTGGGAATTGATCCAATGAGGAAATAATTAAGAAATGCCGTGCCAGGATTCCATTAGAAGACCAAAAAGGTCCTTAAGTAGCGAGAGAAAATTAAGAGCTAAAAGAAGAACAAGAAAAGAAGATTGCATGAAAGAACAGAATGTTGATATTGTGCCTTGTGCTTCTGGGTTTGTAAAAAATCATTACATTCTGTCTTTTAATGGATTGAAGGGAGAAAAAAAGCCCTCATGAATATTTATGAGCTTTTTGTTCATTGCACACAAAAAATAACTCAAAGAATAACAATAATTCTGGCAGATATTGGGTCATTAAAAAATTGAAATTTATTCCTGAGTGTGATTACGTAGGTTTACGACTGTACTCTTTATCATATGTAATCTGGAGAATAACGTGAATTATGTATTTTAAATATTTATTTATATTATTATCTATAAACACGTATTAAAAATAAACTAATAAGTAAAAAAATATGTTGAAATTACTTAAACCTAAGCGAACCACCCATCCAATAGAGGGTTTAGTGACGCTTACTTCTGCGCCGTTGGGGTTGGATTCGAACCCTGGAGAAGTCAGGGATGCTTGTTAATGTATGGTGTTTGCGCGGCATAAGGCACTCCTATATTTGTTGAGCTACAAGTTCTCTCGGCAGGTTGATGGAAGGGGAAGAGAAATGGAAGACTGCCCTGACCACTCCTCAAAATTGGGGTGGAACCGGCCCAATTCATACTTTCATCAGCATGGTGCTCAAAGCTGCCGCTAACGATAGGCTTAAAATAACTAGTCCTTTGCCACAATGAATTTCGGAGGCTTCTATCTGACACCGTTCGATCAGGTGGCTTAAGCAACAACAAGCGTATTTTATCAACGTTATAAAATTTATTTATTAAGTGGGTTACTTTTGATACGGGTGATTGTTTGATATAATCCAAAAATCGTTGCTGTTAATATACGTGATTGATTGATAAACTCCAAAAATCGTCGCTGTTGATATTGGTGAACGTTTGATAAAATTCAAAAAGCGTTTCTGTTGATATTGGTGATCAGTTGATAAGATCCAACTATTGATACAGGTAATTGGTTGATAAAAACCAAAAGAGGGGCATTGTAGTTGATATATAAGTGATCGGTTGATTAAGTCCGAAAAGCTTTGCTATTGATATTGGTGATCGGTTGATGAAATTTAAGAAAAACTGAGGAAAATAAAAGAAGAAATAAATTTTTAAAAACACAAAATTTAAATAAGAAAAATGCTTTTTAAGACAATTTTTATTTTATATTGAGGGTGCCAAACGCTTAATTTTTAAAGGCGGATTATTTTTAAAATTATTTGTACGCTGAAAATCATATTTTAAAAATACCTTTCTGTAATACAATCATTTATTTTATTATCATTAATCAAAGAGTTACATCTATAGTCTTTCAATTATATAACTTTATTTATTGTAAGATGTCTTTTATTTGGCTGTGTTTTTCTGTTCTTATTGAGTCTAATTATTTTCTATGTAATATTTTAATTTGAGGTATTTTGTAAAAATCGTTTGGTTTTCAAAACATTAATTCCTGTCGCTAATTTATTTATAAAAATATCGTCTGAGGATCAAATACTTTAATTTTGCTTATCGTTTGTTGTATAATTTTGGAAAAATATATCTGTGACGAGATGAAAATGTTATTCGATTTCATATAATTTCACAATAAATCAGCTTTTTTGAAAGATCGAGAAAAGAAATTGAGATTCAGCCTGTTTTTTTGCAATTGCATTTCTTAGTATTTGGATTACAATAAAGTCGATAGGTAGGTAATTTTTAGTATTTATTGAATTTAATTTTTTATTAGAAAAAGTGTTCCGTGGTTTTATTTTGGTACTTGAAATTTTTACCATATGAATTCAATTTTTTGTTTGAATTTCGAATTCACTTTTTGAAAACAGTAAGATTAGTCCATATTATAAAAAAGTTCTTAAATGTGCACTATATTTATGATTTTTTTCTATACATAAACATGTTCTGTATTTGTTCTTCTAATTCTAAATTTTTTTAATAAGAAATACGCATTAGAGCTGTTATGAATTCTAAGCCTTGTGCATAATAAAATTCATGCATTTGTTATATTATCTCTCTTAAACTTATGCAGAACAATTTTGCGGTTCGAAAATTGGTCCCATATTTGCATTCTGCTTGTTAATATTAGATTATCTTTAATTATGCTCGATGATTGAACTTTTTTTGTATTAATAGAAAACTTATATATTATTTTCTTTTCTCCCTTCTAAAATACAAATAACCAATATCATTACAGAATGTATGCAAATTGCTTACTTTTACTGAAGATTCCTCTCGAAAAATTAAGTTTTGAACCAGATATATGATTATATTTACTTCATATTCCTTATGATTTTATTTATTATATTTACTAGGGGAATTTATACTAATCTGTTTTGATCTAATATTCATTTAGTTTATAGTAATACTTTATAAATGCAAATATACGATTTGCAAAAATTTATGTAGTCTTGTTGAATAAAAACATTTAGCAGAATTCGATGCAAAATATTTTTACTTAATATTTCAACTTAAGAAAAATTATTCATTTAAATATAAAAATTTGCTTAAAAATATTTCGCGTTTCAGATTATTTTTTTAGTTAAGCTGACTGAGCATACGGCATTATATATACTTTTTGATAATTTAAAGTAAGATGTATGGATATTTTTGTATCGGAAAGATCACATAGTAGAGTTAGATTATGTGTGGTACTAATAGAATTTCGTAAATGTTTTTACAAATAAATGAGCTAAATTATTCTACATGTACATGAAATATAAAACTATCATTATACGCAAGTTTTTCTCTAATATTTTACATTGACCAATGTTTAAAACACATTAATTTTTTTAAATGACTCTTTATCTTTTTTTCAGAGTTATAAGAACTATTATTATTTCATCCTGTTTTTTTTTTTTTTCGTTTAAAAAAAGAACGTATTGAAATAATAAAAAGAAAAAATTGGGTAACGAAACAATTATTAATAATGATAACTTTCCCAATTAATCTTATTATAGAATTGATAACAGTTTGGATAAAAGTATAATCAAAAATCTCAAATAAGTATTTTTGCGGAGAAAGCATCGAAATAAAATGTTGATTTATAGTGTTGAAAAAAATATTTGTTCTTATATTTTAGTTTATCATATGCTTATTATTTTCATTTAAGATTGTTTAATTCACTATTTTTTTTTAAATCTTGCCTAAATAAGGCTTTTAAAGATTTCATCTACATATCATAACATTTTACTTCGTAAAATGTCCCTTTTTAATGAATGATAAGAAAAATCTGTTTAAACAAAATATAACGATATTGCTGTTCATATAACAAACTGATTTGTGAAACCATAATTATTAAATAGGATTTAACATATTTTAGGAATATAAAAATATCTCATTACTTAAGACAAATTGCTTAAAAATTTGGCACAGAATTCACACACGTGTTCCAATACGGGAATGAATAAATCATAAGAAGTTAAGAATAAAATTACGTGTTTTCGAAATTATGGGTTCATGTAGGTGCGAAAAATTTAAGTTTAAAAAAAATCATGAATATTTTATAAAGTGTTGATTTGTTACCTATTCATTCATAATTTAATATTTATTTTTGAAGTAAAAGCTAGAATATTTAGAAATTTTTTTCCTCTGAAAATATTTTATGACTTTATAGGAAACATTTTTTTTTGTAATATTTGTAAAATTCTGCAAGTTTCCTTTTATATATAAAAAACCGTAAAATCCGGCGTATAACGCACACCACCGTGTAACTCACATCTATACTTTCAAGCTACAATTTTTAATTTTTAGGTATATTCGCCGTATAACCCGTACCTCTCTTTTTTCGAAGAAACCTGTAATATACGTGCACAATGCTCTTATGTTTTGAAGTCATTTATTCGAGGTATTATTCCATGCTTTAGAAAAATAATAATATACTTCTAGAACTATAACCCTTTAAATTCATAAGGAATGTCATTTCTTTTAAATAAACAGTATTTCGATCAATGTATAACTCTAATTATTTCCTATGCTCATCTTTTTATTTTTATTTTTAAAGCTCTCATTTTTGTACCCGGCGTATAACGCACACCCGTAAATTTCGATATTATTTTTTTGTGTGAAAAGTGCGCGTTATTCACTGGATTTTACGGTATATACTATATAACTTGTAAAGCTTCTTTTTATATTCTAAAAAAACAACCAAGAGTACTTATATATCACAGTCAAAAAGAATAAAAATATTGTATATATATCTACGTTCAAAAATATTTTGCTTGAATCAAAGATAGCTAACTATTTTGGAATAACATGGTATTTTCTTAATACTTCACGAACTTTTTATTTATTGTTGAATACCAATTTTTCTATATGTTTTATTTTTACATTGTAATCGCTTGGGAAATCGTTTGAAGATTCTCCCTGCAACCGAACTCTTTTACAACATTCGAATTATTCGATTAAATTTCCAAAAAATACCAGGATCCCCATTTATTTTTTCCCCTGCAAAACACGAAAGAAATCCTCTGCGATGAACATTGGATGGCAAACATTTATATGAACCTTGAAAAGCTAAACTCAGCGTTGAAGGGGGGTGGAGATGCGATTCTATGGTACCCTTTCCAGCACAAAAGGGTGGGGGAAAAGGATGCCGGGATTGAACAGACAATAGATATCAGAGTGCTGAAAGAAAGTGCGTTTCGAGACTTGATGCTGAAGAAATCAATGACGGACAAATGACGTAAAGCTTTTAAGGCGATGAATTTCCAGCAACAAACTTATCGACGGAACGTTGCGATCAAAACATCTGAGGGAGAAGCATTCGCCCTCGGCACATCCCCAGGCCTTTCTTTTTAATACTTCTTTTCGAAGTCTCCCCCCCCCTGGATTATATATATATAAATATTACGTTTTAATATCTCTATTGATTTAATTTGCTTCGCTTTTTTTCAATAATTTTATTAGGGAAAAAATAAATATTTGTTTGATTTAATGTTGTTTTTACTTAATAACACAGGTTAAATTATATATTCATTATTGTTATTTGAATGAATGTTGTCATAGAAATTTACGAGCTATAAGACTATGGTCAAGAGAGGGAGGGAAAATAACTTGTACTACATTCTCATAACTCCCACATCAAGTTATGTGTGTTGAGCTTCTATAAACATGCTACCAATCCAGTTGTCATTTTCGAATTGTAGGTTTAAAACCTTGGACTGTGAAGATCCACTGAAGGATTGACACGTTTGATGTATTGGGGCCATCGCCGTATAAGCCGAATCAATGATATGCGGCTCCCAAGCTACAGAGGCCCCAATATATGTAAGCAAAAAATCGTAAAATATTAAGGGACTCTAAAAAAGAGCTTCCCAAGTTATTTTGATACAGGGCCTAACCTATAACTAGCTGCTCCAGCGGTGCAAAGTAGAGTGGGAATTTTGAGAACGGATGCTAGTTCAGTTGTCGTCTGTGTCACTTGACTTCATTTAAATATTACGAGGTATGTTACTTTCCAGTAGAAAATTAATTGAAATCAAATCAGTATATATATATATATATATATTTCCTGCGAATAATATTTGACAGAATTCTAAAAATTTTTTCATTTTTCGCAAGTTTTATTCAAAGATAATTAACTTTTTTTTTACCTATGATGATAGCATTATTAATAAATAGAAAGCAGCCTTTTAAAATACAGTTAAAGAAATGTCATATTCACTTGTTTATAATCCTTAGAAATGATGTTGAATTTTTTAGCATTAATTTCAAATTATTTTCAATATTAGTGTGCAATGCTTTATTACTTGCCTGACTTATTTTGAATGTTAATTTATTAGCGATTAACTTAATGCGGTTATTTATTAATTTTTTTACAATTGCTTTTATTGCCAACCATAAAAAATATTGTTGAATTTTTATTTAATGATTGATTTAAGTAATTCCTATTAATTTGCTTATATAAATTAGAAAAATTTTTTGAAAACAATTTACGTGTAATATGGCTGTTTGAATAAAAAAAAATTTTCATCCGAAATTTTGCGTAATTTTTAAAAATGGAAAATTAAATTTAGGTTAACTCATAAGGTTAGTATATTTTTAATTTTTAAAAAAAAAATTCTGTAAATGAGTATAAAAAATTTAAGATTAAATAATTTGAATACACAAACGCTCACATATTTTTTATGTAAACTATTCCTTACATTGAATTAAACAATGAGAAGAATTCTTAAGATTATTGTTTTAATTTGGGAACATTAAGAAAACAAGTATAGTAAAAGATATTTCTTGAAAATAATTTTTCAGATTTATGTTAAAAGTCTATTAACTTCCATTCTAAGTCAAATTAAATGCGTGTAATTTATCCCGTAGTAAATGTGTTCTTACCAAAAATCTAATATATTACAACTATCTTGATTAAAATTAATCCATTACCTGTGATAACAATTTGTTCTCTAACAAATCAAGTTATTATTTTAAAAATATTTGAACGTATAAAACAATTAAAGTCAATTAAATTATAAAATCAGTGTAAAAGTTCATAAAAGTGTTATAAAATTGTAATGGTATTATGTAGGAAACGTTAATGTGTAATATAATGTTTTATACAATATTTTTTTGATTAAAAAATGAGGTGAATGATTTAAGAAAACTACCAGTTATTCAAAATGCCTCAGAATTTTATCGTTTTAGTGTTAAGAATAAATAGGAGGACTATTAAAATGGAAGAACTTCGTTATACTTACTTTTTTTCTTTTCAAGAGTCAGTCTCCTTTCATATTCAGCATGAAATTGACTTTTTGAAGATGACTCTTAATGTATATATGGGATCACTATTGCTTAGTTAGTAGAGCACAGGACCCATAAAAGAGGGTGTTCTTTTTTGTTCCGATGTTTGTTTGGTAGCTAACAGTTTCAAGCAGGGCTTCAAACCGTAATTTTTTTTTTGTTACGATTTTCGTTCCGGCTCAATTAAAAATATATATATGGATTCCCGAAAAACGGTTTTCAATTTTAAATTCACTTCCGAATGAATAATTTTATTTTATGCATATTCTTATTCATATTAAAACTATAATTCTATCATAAACAAAAAATGTCTTTATCAAAATTTAGAAGTTTTTTTATTCTTTTTTTAAAATGGTACACTATATATATATATATATATATATGTGTGTGTGTGTGTGTGTGAATTTATCCAATCAAAACTAGTATGTACGATACGAGCCATGAACACAGAGAATGTCGAGCATTGGCATTGTTATCCATTATCAAAATCACATTTGACAATTAGGTTTATGATTCTGGTTTGTCTTCTAAGCAATCGTGGATGATCGCATGCTGAGATGAGAAAAATATAACTCAGATATTTTATTAAAAAAATATTTGTACTTCTAGTTCATTCAACTGAATTAAATCTCAGTTCTACAAGTAGTTTCATGCGAAACTGAAACAGAAAAGTACTAGTGAACATCAAAACAGGAAATCGAAAAGCAATGTGAGTGTAATGATAATAATTATATGATTAAATTTACATTAAAAATATTGATAAATTGTTTGCAGTAACAAAATGACTGAAAATATATCGAACAGAAATAAACCAATATATCTTTTGGTTCAGTTCAGATTTTTGTTCCGACCGAAATAACGTTTTTTTTCCCTTCTAGTTTTTCTGCTCAGTTCCGGTTCGAAGCCCTGGTTTCGAGCGTTGTGCTTCCAATGATCTCCATGGTACAACCTGTGATGAGTTTATAATATTCCCTTTAGCGTGGGGTGCTTACCCAAATATGACCACTTGTCTGACAATGGTTCAGAATTAAGTGGTTCATTGCCCATGCTTCTCGTGTTCCCTCTAGTGGGACGTCAATAAGCCAATGCGTTACCAATCTGTTTAATAAATCCAAAAAAATCTGTACGTTTCATTTAAAAAATCAATTGAAGGATCTAGTGGTGTATAGTTTAAAGTGCCAAATTCATGGCGATCACATGATAAATGCAGTCACGTGTTCTTCATTGAATTTGAAACTGACGTAAACTTGTTCATGTTATTCTGCTTGTAAAACCTAGGATAAAAATGTTATGCATTAAAGTTCTTCAAAAAGTTTTTCAAAATTAAAAAATAAATTCCTGTACGAGTATTTTTAATTTAAATGCATTTTGTTTATCAATGTGCGATATCGTAGTAGAAAATTTTCACTTTTTAAAAATAAGTTTCTGTGAAGTGCAAAAGTTGGCAACAGTGGAGCAAAGAACTGATTGTTTGGAAACACGTTATTGCAATTATCATGTGACTATGACGTCACTTGAATTTAGCCCATTGCAAGTAATAAAAAAAGGGAAGTTAGTGCAGAAAAAAATACCACTCTTGCATTCTTTATTACAAAACTGATGTATTTCATATAAAAGCACAGATCCAAAAAGATTGATATGAGTAGAATCTGACAATTTTTATTTATTTATTTATTTATTTTTTGTTCTTCTGGACTTTAATCAAAAGGCAATAGTTCCAGAAAAATGCTCGGTATTTTAAAGTATCAGCTACAGACAGGGAGCCTCCGCAATGGAAAGTTTCTTGATAACAAAAACCATTAAAAAACAGGCAAGCAAAAATGAAAAAAACAAACACCACAGAGTAGTGTGGGAAAATGCCAACTTTTATTTATCATGCAACTATTAAGTAAACAGTTCGGATGAAGAAAGAAGAGGAAAAAAAATGCGCGATTTATGAAGTAGCTTGCAATTTTCAGCTCTAATGATACTACAACTCATTTATCACGCCGAAAACGGTAGCACAGAGAAAACGTGATAAAGTGACCCTCCTTCTCTGACCTTTAGAAGGAGAGCAAGGGAGAAGACAACACACACATAGAGGGAAAAAAGGAAGGCTTTATGGGGGAGCATATCTAGGGAAAATGCGCGTTATGATGTTTGGAGGGAAAAAAGGGGGGAAGTTGTGTGTGCTGTGAGAGTTAATGGGGAAGTGCTTTTAGCCGCCGAGTCTACTCCGGCCCAAAGTCATATATATAAAATCCTACAGTAACCTAATACCATCAGTCAAAGTTCAGCCCCTGGTAGCGGCAGCGTCGATAACTTCAAATTGGTGTGGGGCTGAACTTTTTGCTGCTTCGACAGGGTAGTCTATCTACGATTCGACAGTGCAGGGCCTAAGATATGGTCTTGGTGAACATACCTTGTAAAATTGACAGAAAATACTCTTTAGGAACTTTGATGGATTGCATTTGGAATATGTTTAGGTACCACATGAGGATTTCCCAAGTTCGTCTAAAGGATAGCTTGTCAGTTTTAGTTATTCGTCGCAAGGAACTAATACCACCTTTGAAGGGTATTGGATGTTAAGAATTTTGCTAAGAAAAGTTTAAAAGTTTTCTTCTAATAGTATGCGTTGTTTTTCAGAGAGATGTCAAAAACTTTTTGAGTTTAAAAAAAGTATATATCTACAAATTGAACCCATATATAGAGAGCTTTAATGGGCATTTAAATTTTGAGTATCTAAGCTAACTTTTCTTTGTAGATACAGGAGACAGTTTATTATTGTGATGAAACATTTTTATAAGACCAAAGTAATTCCTTCCATTACTTGCTGTAAGACATTAAAGCTATTATTATTTCAATGGAGATAAATTCCCAAAATTTTAAAGTTAAAAAAAGAACATTAAGAAAGTTGAGATAAGTTTGAAATCTTTTTAAGCATAAATTAATCGCTGAAAAATTAGCTCTATAATTCGATTTTGCACTTTGATTTAGAGTTTCTGTTTAGATTAAACTTAAATAACAAATTAAAAATGTAGATGATTAATAGATATTTTTATGCTCCCTTTAAGCGCTGTTATTATTTCTACTAAACATATATAATATTAAAAAATGTATAAACTTCTGTAGTGATTTAGGAATGTGTAATATGAAAGATAAGTAACAACTATAGAGCCTATAGCTAAAATAAGCAGTCAAAATATTATGTAGCAAAACAAATATAATTTTTTTGAATTTGTTAATTTTCAGTTTTTTATCTGCAATAAAAAAGTATCGAGATCACGAGAAACTTCATACAATCATACTGGAAAGTCTTAAGGGAACATTTCAATTATTCTTTCATAATAAAATGTTATTATTTAACGATTGAATTTTGCTACTTCATATCAAACAGCGTCCAAACAGTTTGGAATTACATAGATTCGTTAAAAACGGTGCTTAACTTTTTTTGAAGTCGGCAAACCATTTATAAGAACTTGTTTATAATCACAGCTATCTCTGAGATAAACCTAGTTTCATTATTGTTAAAATGGTAAATACGCCAGTAAAAATTAAATTACTTGAATCAGAATTCTACTAGATACAATTTTTCAGAAAGGTTGCAGTTTTTTAAGTAAATACCTAATAAGATCACATTCTAAAATTCGTCGGCATAAGATTTTCTTTTAAAAGTGGTTTTTATATGCAGTGAGATCTAAACGATAGAAATACAGAAAAACATACTATTTTTTCGATAGCCATGAGGAAATCGTATAAGGTGAATTCAGGAAAAATTTTCAAAAGAATTATTTCTGTTCAATTTCTGATAATCATTGTAAATAGCTGTATATTTAATAGGTCAAAGTTGGACGATCAAGAAAATTGCAATTTTCTTAGATCCATACGTTCTTTTAAAAAAGAAAAGGCAATAATCAAAAAGGAAAGGCAATAATCAAAAACAGACCCTACTATGGATAACAAATGATATTCATAAAGTATCCTTTAAATGTTAAAAATCAATAATATGCTTATTAAATATGAGTTTAACGCTGTGTTTCTCAAACTTTCAATATCTGCGACCGAAAATTCAATCAATTTTCCTAACCCCTTCCATACAATAAACATGTTTTAAATTCAATAATACTATACTTTGACGCTAAAGCTACAATACGACTTTAACCTCTTAAGTGTCACCGGCGTACATAAGCGTCTCGCTCAGCCAAAGCATTAATTGCTCCAGACGTATATAAACATCTTTCCTATGTACGATCTTTTCTGGGCACTGCTATTCATAAAACTATTCCGAAGACTTTGGGTGAATGAGTGAGTGAATATTAACGTCGCCACTGTTTAGCTACACGAGGGCTTTTGGCGACGGACATCGTAATTTTTAACCATGGTCAAGTGACGAGGATGACACCTGAGCTAGCACCCCTTCTCCTAGCTACCACAACACACCAACGGGAGGATATTTGAGTTTTCGACAGATTTAACGTGCATCGCTCCCCTACACGGCGGGTCTTTAGTGGTACTGGGCTCGAACTCATGACATGCCTGCCAGGATCTGATACCTTGACCACTTGGCTACTACGGCCACCCGAAGGCTTTGGAATGTAATAAAAAGATTTTGACTGTGTTTGTGAAGGATTTACTTATTTCATTGGCTTTGCTTATTTATATCTCTCCCCTTCCCCAATACAACACATAAGCACGCCTACGTGAAAAACGGTGGCATTGGGGAGCGAATTGCGTAACTTTTAATCGGCAGTTAAGAGATTAATAATGAACAATACAAACTATTCAGATAAGTGTTAATTTTTGTGTATAATTTTATATATGACAAGCCCATAGTGGGCACTGGTAATCATTAAAATTGTTCTTAACTTAGTTTTTTCAATTAATTATAAAATACATAATGCAACACTGATACAATTATATATGTATACAATCAGTGTAAATGTGTAATTTATTTTTATTTTGTCACAATGTTTTTGTTTGTTAACTTCAAGTAAATTAATAAATTTTTTAAATAATCTTTTGTTTTCGGCTTTTCAATATGCTCTCGCTCTCCCCCCCCCTCTCGTAGAGTTTTCCTGCCCCGCTCCATAGGGAGACGCGCCCCACAGTTTGAGAAACCCTGACTTAACGACAATTCTTTTTGAATGTTGCTTAAATTAATAGCATATATAATAATAACATATTAAGAAATTAAAAGTTATCTGACTCAAAGTAATTGCATCAGATTAGACATACAGTGAAATAGCAGTACAACGTACCAAAGTATAAGCCACATAAAGAAAATTTATAAGCTTAGGATTAAGATTGTGGATTAAACACGTTTTATGGTCTTTATATTACGAACATCACTGGACAGAAATAAAATTTAGAAGACAGAAATAGAAATTAGTGTAAAATGAATTCGGTACAAACTGTTCTAGAATTACTAAAATAGCAGTAATGTACTTATACAGCATTGTGTAGCAATAATAAATATAACTCGTAGTGCAGCATATGTCCAAAATAATTGTTAGATTATTAAAATGCTCCAAATAACTTAAAACCAAGTAATAAGTAATGAAATAAAAAGACAGTACTAGGTGAAATAGAAGCTACTATAGTAACATAAGCAAACCCATAGGTATCTATTTTATCTAGCGATTGTTAGATAAAAAAACACGGTTTCAATGTAAATGTTTAAGAAATGAAGTTTTGAATGTAATGGCGATTTTTAAGATTTTATCTCCATTCTTGATACGCATGCAATTAATTATTACCAGTTAATTAATTAATCGTGAAATTAGATTAATTCTTAATCTTTTACTTCAAATACTTCGAAAAATTTATATAGCAATCCGTTAGAAACTCTATATTTTTACATAACTTAATGTGGCTTACATAGCTTTACATAGCTTAATGTAATTGTGTGTATATTTATGAAAAATATTTGCGGGCAGAGAGAGAGAGCCATACTGTCACCTTTCAATAAAATATAAATTCTTAAATTCATAATTTTTGAAGTATGATAAAACTATATTCACACACATATATTTTGAAAAAAGATCTTAAAATCGCTTTTTCATCACTGCATAATCATTAACTGCATATGCCCGTAAAATTATTAATCACTTTTTAATTCTGCATGAGCTAGCTCTTCATAGAAGAAATTAAATCCACATAATAAGACTTATTTAAAAACATCCAATCTCTCTAAACTCTCAAAATAAACAAAATTAAAATTAAAAATTTTCAGAATTTAAAGGAAAAAAAATGTGATGCAGCTCTTACGCAGAAATAAACTATACTTTAAGTAATCTGTGCATATAATTTTAGTTTATGCTTTATTGAAACGTTAGTAGCTTAGTTCACACACACATAATACAAGTACAGTAGAATTCCCAAAACTCGGCATTTGATAAGCCGGAAGTATCCAGATAACTCGGCCACGCCCTTGTACATCGAAAAACCCCTCAACAGAGCATTTTGCATTTCCTTAAAATAACTTACCCAGTTTTTGCAAAAACAGCTACTTAGTTTTCACTAAAGAGCGCTTTATACTTGCTTATATAAAGTATTTTTCTGTGGTGATCTGATCGGGTAAATTACTGTTAACTATGTATTCATCAATTTTCATTTTCAAACAGTAACTGCTCTTTGCCTTCATTAAGGCCTTCAAGAGTATTTGGGCAGCTTGTTTACTGTTGTATTCTCAAGAAAACAACACATATAAGTGCAGTGCAATAGTTTATGAAGAAGTACTCGTACTTATCCCTTTTCAATCCTATTCTGGCAATTTCACAAACTCGGCCTCCCTTCGGTCCACATTAAACCAAGTTTTCGGGACTCTACTGTATTATTGCTGACACATTTCAATTTATTTACATTTTTCTTAACAAATTCAATAATAGTTTGATTATTCGAGATAGATCTTTCTCAAGCGTTTGATTTCATTTACTCACAACACACTATTTTATAACAAAATATTTCATCTCCTAAAATACATGAAACTGCATTCATTTAGAGAAAATGTGTTAATTCATTAAAGCATTCCCCCTCCCTCCCAATATGCAGAAAACAAAGTGCAAGTGGAAGAAAATTTGAGAAAAACACTTCAATATGGACAATATTGAATATTTTGCAATGTTTTTTTTGTCTTAGTTAATATATTCCAATCTAGGCTAATAATACTACCGTCATAATTTCCAAACGTGGCACAACTTGTAGTCAAATTTAAATCATAGGTGTTATTCAGATAAAATCCAATTTTTTTAAAGGGAAAAAAAGATTTTACTATCGCAGAAAAGTTACCTCGCATAATCGACAAACAAAGAATTTCCTCTCTACGGGAAAAATATTCTCAAAATACATCCTTCCAGACAATATGAGACATCCAGAAAGGAATGAAAGACAGAGGGGAAAAGGGAAAAAAAAAGGAAATGAGCCTCCACCCTGAAAGCATGACAATTCGAAACTCGGGCGCGAAATATCCATGAACCTAATCTTCCCGACTCCCCCTTCATTGAGATCCGCAAGTATGTGTTGCGCGAGACTTTACAACCCCAAGCTTTCAGACTGATTAAAGGGTCTGCATTAGCATTGGCTGCGCGGATCTACCATTAAGACCAAGTTGCCAGAGACGACAGCACTCCCTCCCCTTTGCATAGCAAGCGCTCTGCCATATCGGTCTTTCATCAAAATTTATGAGCGAGCCCTCCTCGCATTGTGCCGTTTCTATACAGTGTGTAAATAAGCATGCAAATGCGCATATGGCTACAGTTGGCCTAGGCTACCGTAGAGGAAGCCGAAGTTGGTCGAGGCATTCCTTCCGCCTCTATGTTAATTTTATCCGCAGAGGATACTTCCGCCTTTCCGGATGCGGATATGTTTTGGACCCGGACATGGGAATAATAATGGGTGAGGAAAGAGAAATGACGGGGAGAAAATAATCGAGTAACGAATAGAGAGGTATCGGACAGTTTTTTTTCCAAACATGTTGAGACATATTCTACGATTATTAGGTAATATTGCAAGATAAGAGTATTGGATATTGATGAGTATTAAATATAGCTAGTGGAAAATGATAAATTACTCTTTTGATTCTGATTGGGTTATTTTATGTTAATTTTAAATAAAACAGGAGCGTATTTTATATATATATATACATATATGTGTGTGTGTGTAGAATATAACATAAAAATTAGTGTTAAAACTTTGATAAAATATTGGGTTTTAATGTACGCCAGCGAGCAAACTCTCTGTCTCTCCCCTCCTCTTACAAGCGTTATTTTATGTTAATTTGAAATGAAACAGAAGTATTCATTTATACATATTTGAATATAACTCATAAGTTAGTGTTGAAACTTTGATAAAGCATAGGTTTAAACACAAACATTGTTGCGGACTTTCACCCCCAAAGTGTGATTGTTCAACAAATAAAAAAAAAGACATTTTCTTAAAATATATACTTTATTAGCACTTTCTAATGTGTCTAAAATCGACCTGTTCTATGGAGAGAACGTCAACTTAAATACTAACTTAAATATCTAGAATATAAATATTGTACTTAAAACAAATATAGATGATCCTCAACTCTACTAGGAGTCCTTACTTCTTCACCTTGAGCAACGATGATTCCAACATTAACTTACGTCTATGACAACAATCCCTACCAACTTCCCACTTCACTTGAATTTAATGTTAAATCTCATTTTTATAAATCTCGGTTCCTTTACAGAAAGAGGTTTTGTAATCATATTACGTCAGCAAAAGTATTTACCACTAGATGATTAGTCAGGATCATGAATAGAACCTGTTAATTAATCTTAATTTTAAAGAAAACGGAACTGTTTACCTGCAAAGTACTTAAGAAGAGAAGCCCAGTGGCTGAATGGTTAGTGCATCGCGCTTCCACACCACAGGACCGAGGTTCAAACCCCGGGCTGGGCAAGGTTGACTCAGCCTTTCATCCCATCAGTGGGTCGATAAAATGAGAACCAAGCTTACTTGGGGACTAAACACTGGGGGGTTTCGCTTCAGGCTGACCACCTGATCGGAACATCTGCTCATGCACCCCAGCGCCCAATGGTCACGTATACTGAGATGGGCACAGTAGGCCTTGGCCCTCATGGGATGTTGCGCCACTGAGTTTGAGTTTAGTTTAGTACTTAAAAAGAATTAAATGAGCTTAAAATGTTTACTCTCTGAAAAACAGAAGCAAAATTCTTGAGTGTAAAAAGAGAAGACAAAAAAAATTGTATGAATGGATCATCTGCTTAATCAATATATGAGAACCCTGTCTCGTTATTTATCTGCTGCACAAATATATACGCACGCATGCGCTTGTTTAAAAGCGGCAAATAATATTAAAAAAAAACCTCCAGCATTTTAAGTTTTTTCTTCCAAAAAACGCAAATTATTTAAAATGAAACTCTTAATAGGAAATTTAAAGTAGTCTTAGAAAACATAACTCTTTAAGCGTTACGTTAATTTGCTAAATAACATTAGTTTCTGGTTGATGATTTAAGCATTATTTCATGGCCTTCTAAGATAGATATTTCCTTAGAAAATAGAAGAATTTGCTTAAGAGCTAAATATTTTTAGGAAGCGTTTTTAAAACATTTTCAACTATTTTTTCTGGCGCTAGTCTGAAGAGATTCTCTGGTTTAGGATGAAACTTAAAATAAAAATAAAACGACTCACTTTTTTTGCAAATAATTTGCGGAGGATAACTATGTAAGTATTGAAATGTTAAACGTTTAAGAACTATTTTAAAAGTAAGAAAAAAAAGGTTTTCACATTATAATTTGGAAGTAATTTTTCTTTTTCATTTCCATTTCGTCGTAAGAAAAACTTCAACATTTAATTTACATAAACTTTTGAATAACGATTTTTAACGAAGTTATTTTAGCGTGTACTGTCTATCCAGTGTTAACGATATTTTTGTTTAAATAGAGCAAAATATACGTATTAAAAATTTCGATATTATATTTAGGAAAATAAGAAAAAAGAAAAAATTTCACACACACACAAGGTATTATTAATCAGGATTAATTGTTTACAGTTTTAAACTCCGTTGAAGGTGAACGAATTAAGTAAACTAATTTTAAAAACTGCAAATGAAAGAACCAGTTCCAATTAAATTAAGAACTGTTTTGATATTAAAAACAGAATTACGAATTCCGTTGTCAATAGTTCTCACGTTTCTTCGAATTGTAAGTTAATAAGGAATTAATTTACTTGAATGCTCTAATGGGGTTCCTTATGTAAAATATTATATATGTATGCGCGAGATGTGACACAAAAAAAACGAGACTGGTCCAATAAATCATTGTTCTTCCAGAATCGGTTCTTCGTGACAGTATTACCTTCAAAGTAGTTCCCTTCAGCATTCACACACTTCTGCCTTCGGTACTGCCATTGCTGGTAATAGTTCTGGAACGAGGTTTTTGAAAGTCCCTTTAGGAGATTTTTCATTTTTGCCTGAACCTCTTCAACTGAGGTAAAATAGGTTCCCTTTCAGCAAGGTTTAACTGTAGGAAGTAAAAAAAGTTCTCATGTGTGGGGTAAAATCAGGTGAATAAGGTGAATGCCTTAACATATTAATGTTTTTGCTGGTCAGAAACTGCTTGAAAGATAGGGCAGTGTGAGCGGATGTGAGCTTGGCGCAATAGCGATTCATTACTTCCCGATTCTAGCCTTTTTTCATGAAGTCATTTTAGTACTTCAATGCAGTAGTGTTAATCAACAGTCTGATCACTGATATGAGTAGGAATCACCCCATATCACGAATTTTGGCTATGTTTGGGTCTGTAATCGCTGACCTTAGGTGCCCAGCAGTTTCTTCACACATCTTCGGCACTTACTCTTCCCCTGAAAACCTCATATACCATTCAAACACATATGCACGAGACAACGTTTCATCTCCATAAGCCTCGGTTAATATCTGAAATGTTTTCGTGACTCCTTTCTTCACATAGAACTTGATGTTGGTTCGACATTTTTCCGGCAGAATGCATTTGCACGTGTTCACTTAATGACGCAGTACTCCCAAATGACGATATAGATTAATACAAAACTGGCCACATAGATAGAGGAGGTATGTGGGATGACGTCACCAAAACAGTTGTTGCCAACTCTACTCTTTTTTAAGCTATACACTTAGTCTCGTTTTTTTGTGTGCGTGCCGCATCTTGTATGTATGAAAATACGTGCATTTTACTCTGAGCATTATGGAAAAGAATTTATACAGAGACGGCTTTTATTATGATAATTAAAAGAAATGGTCACAGAAAAAAACTTTATACTGAGAAATCTTTAGCTACTAATTGAACTGGGCATTGATCATGTTATTAATAATTATGAAAAATAACTATATATAGCACTCATTTGATGTCTGTTAGTGTTTTTAGTTTAGACAACTCTCTGTTTGAAGTGAGTTAGTTACATGTTTTATTTCAAATACATATATTTTTCTGTTGATATTTATCTGTAGCACAAAAAGTACCTGCAAAAATAAATGAATTTGTATAAACAATGAACTTTTTTTTAGTATGTAATAAATGAATGGTGAAAGAGTTTCTCTCAAAGAAGAATGTCCACTGGTCTCTTAAATATTCTCCATCTTTCCCCAAACAAAATAATTTTTCAAAATATTCAGATATAAAATAAGGTAATCTTATTAAGTAAATATTTTCTCAAGAAAAGGATGTGAAAGAGTTTCTTTATAAAATCTGAATTTGAGAAAATATGAAAAAGAATTAAGTTAAGTGCTATTAAAGTTCACAAAAGGGGCTTAATATTTACCAGAAATTGTCGAAAAAAATTATAACTTTCAAGTTCTTTAGATATATTTATCTACCATTGAATTTTCGTGCTGTCTTTATCAATTTTTAGGCTTTAATTGCTTTTTGGTGACGTTTTCATCATAAAATTAATACTATTCTAAATTTAAGTGAGAGACAAATAAATTTTCATTCTCTCATCTTTCATCTTAATTTATATCATGTACGTAATTTTAAAGCATTGAGTTTAAATAATCCTCAAAGTGTTTAATCTTATCTACTGCTTCTCAAAGTCTGTTAAGAAACGCATTGTGACAAGTTAATTAGGAAGTTCAAAGGAAATTATTATCAAATCGAGGTATAGATATTATGCGAAGGGATTATACTAATGGAGATAAATAAAATTGAAAGCAGATTAATAAAAGGGCAAAACTAGCGATGAATAACAAATGTTAGAATATTCCTAAATAAGTTTCAAAAAAATCAATGAAAATATAAGTTACCTTCATTTTTGTGGATTATTCAAGCTTTGGTACTTTTTTTAAAATAAAATTGTAAACTGTACGATTCTATATTTGAAATAAGTACAGAAGTTGTATGTTGGAGGGTGGCTTATACCTATATATTTTAATATCGTTAGATGTTATCTTAAAATATTAATTTGTTATACCTTTTAAAGCGATCATGGTAGCAGAAAAATCTTGGACGTGAATCTATGCCGGGAATTATGTCTGTTGAATCGGATTCGAGTGGCAGTGCCACTAATGAATGACCACCCTGCAGAGGGTTAATGCATATTGAATCCAACCAGGCAATTTGTCGCTTGAGATTGCAACTTGTATATGTTTATATATATATAATTATAATAACTTTATTAACAATTTTACGGAACATGGATTCCCTGCTAAATTTATAAAATGCTATACACCTAACAGTTAAATATAAGAAATATATTATTAGTTGTACAGTTAATCTATAGATGGCGCCTCAAGCTAAGTAAATTAACAATATTATATTTTATTTAAAATTAATTGTATATGCCCGGGTGATACTTTTATTTTCTATAAAATTTAAAACAAAATTTAGAGTTTTTAAATGCGTATATATATAGTCTTAATGTTATTTTATCAAAACTTAATAATTTTATGCGTTACTGTTATTAACCTTTCTATTGCCCGGGAAAACGGTTTTTGCAGTACACACGTGGTAAGTTATTATCTAATTGTTTTAACTTTGATTCTAAAATATTCTAGTAATTATTATAGGCTATAATATTATCGTTTTACATTAATAGGTTATGGTTTTCTTTATAATAATAGTTAAACTTCAAACCGAAAAAAACCTGCAATCCAGGTTCCTAAGGCCAGGAGTTTGCTCCAGTACTACTGTGACTAAGACTTTATTCTATCATGACTATAGTTATATCCTAGGACTATAGCTATTTTGTATATTATATATATATATATAGTCCATAGCCTCTTTTAGTTTCTTCCATTTTAAAAGTTCTACCTCTGTTTCCTGTTATACATATTTTTATCCAAATCTAGTGCAATATTCATTTCCACCATTTGTTTTCCAGTTATGTTTTTTAGTATCCTTATTTCTATCTTTTAGCTTTGTGGTTATTACAATTTTGTCTTATTACTTTATTTCATTTTATTATACTATATATAGTTGAATCTAAGCCGCCATCGGTTCTAAGCCACACATCCAACTTTCTACACCTTTTTGAGAGAAAAAAAATTGTGTAAAAGGTTCTCTCTCATCTATACCCGATTTTTAAGAAATTAAATTTTCTTTTTTTAAAAACTAGTATTAAGTTAATAATTAGTTTATTTTCCTAGTATTAAAAACTTTCAAACATATAATTAATCTATATTTATTCTAACCGTCAGTATCGTGTTTCGAAAATGATTCGTCGCTTTAAAAGTCAATGCTGACTTCGAAATTGGTGCCGAACTCACCATTTTCCCAAACGATAAAGTCTTCCTTGCCATCCAATGCATTTGTTATTGAACGCTTTTAAGAAGAATGTATTATAAAATATTTATTAAAGAAGGTTGAACATTTACATGTAAAAATTATATTATTTTGTTTACGCCATCGACGTACATTTGTTTCACCGTGTTAAATTTCCAGTGGTTGCTGCTCTTCGATTGTTTTCTGCCCATAAAATTGCCTCCTTTTTCATTCTTGCATCGCAGTGAACTCTCATTTTGATGCTATTACCGATATCTTTGATGTTTAGGTGATTAAAAGAAAGCTCGTATACAAGAAAAACTTCCTAAATATGAACAAACAAAGATGCTTAGGATAGACTGAATACTGGAGATAAATTGCGGAATGGGATATGTCATCGGTGTAAGTGGCAAAAACGAACGGTTACATTTTCCCTTTTGAAGCAGGGGGAAACTCAATTATACCCCTTCCAGCAAATGTTTTGCCTTCGATTCTAAGCCATACCCGATTTTCAGTAGCATATATATAAAGTGCTGTAATTTTATGTAGTCTTTTATTCCAAGTATTATTCCAGGCTTTTGATCATTGGTATAGTCTTAGAACCAAAATCCAAAATAGCAAAAATATAGGTGCTAGAAGATATGTGGATGTTAGAAGATGAGGAAAACCAAATGTGTGTGTGTCAGGACAGTCTAGAAAAAATGTGTGAGTTGAAAATAAAAGCATGTAATAAGAAATTAAACCTGACATAATTTAAAATTTATTTAAAAATGTAGTCATCTAACAATATAGATGGTCAGAAGAGGATTATTTGTGTATGGATCAGAGTAACAAGTGATGGTGAAGAGGAAAAAGAATTCAATGACGAGCTTGAAGATGCAACAGAAATGAAGTTAAAATTAATACATTTCCTTAATATTGACAATATAATTCCTATATATGCGCATGCTAGCGCATATTAAAGAAATATATTAACTTCATCTCTTAAAACTGCTTCAAATTATTATTCACAAGCTCAATTTTTCATATAAATAATGTTTTAATTAGTTTTTAAATAGATTGCACACATTTTTTGAATTTTTTAGAAGTTATTGGTAAATTTTTCAAGAGCCATTAAACACAGTTATGAATCAATAAGTTCACTATCACAAAATAACTTTTACTTAATATTTTTGTTTCAAAAACAGTGTTTTCATATAAGTATAAAATATTTTTCTCATTCAGCAGAGTGAAAAAATAAAGTAATTTTTGATTAAAAAAAAGGAACAAAAATAAAAGACTTTTTATATGACTTTTTATAAGACTTTCAATATTGACAACCCCTCTTTGTGAATCAAAGCCGTGGTTTTAAATATATGTATAAAACATATCATCACGGCAATTTAAACCTCTCTGATTCCACACGAACAACTCTTCCAGCCATAAAACCTCACCCCAATGTAGATACAGCATTCACAATGTTGAAGTTCACATCATGTAAAAAGGGGTAATTCTCCCTTTTAAAATCACGTGACATAAAGGATTTTAAGGGGTTAGGATAACTTCTAAAACCCCATAATTTCTGAATTATTTACCTTCTTTGACAAGCCCTTGTTGGAAACGCAAACACCTATGATTCCAATCCACTGCCTGTCAGGTTTCCCTTTGTTACGCTGTTAATCCGTTTCATAAACAGATCACTGCGAATGAATGCCTGTGGAAAAACAGAAATTCGGCAGGATAAAAAGAAGCAGGGAAAGAAAACCCCGGGTATTTTTCAGTCCCCCTTCCCATCCATGCTAATTTATTCATTAAATGCTCTGAGGCCTTCGCTAAGCCCAAAATATAATCCCGCTAATGGCCGACATTAAAAGTGGGCGAGGGAATCGTTTCCAAAACCTCTGGATGAGGGGCTTTCTGAACGATTATATTCCCTCTTGCTAAAGGAAGGGAAAACTAGATGAAATTAGGGGGACAAAGCTTCTAAGGGGTGATGAGTTTATATTGTTCAAATCTCTGAGTTTGAAGGCTAATTTTTTAAATCGTGGAGCAGGACATATATTTTGAAGGAAATGTGTAATCAGTAAATTTTAGTGTTTTGTACAAAAATCAAATGAGGAAGGGGTCATCATTATAAATGAAATTATGAAACATGCATCAAATGAATACTTAGTATTGTAATATGTGTTTAATGCACAATATTTTTCAATGAATGGTGAGTTTGTACCGCGAGTGATTAAAAACTTTAAGGTCGATTTTAAATTATAAAACAATATGATTATTTTTAAAATTTCATGATAAGCATTTCAAAATGTAAAAAACTTTTTGAAGGTAATTTTTTTTTTACCTTCAAAAAGTAAGTTTTACTGCAGTATATACTAATCACTCCGGGAGCTGTCAGTGCTAATATAGCTCACAAAAATAAGAAAATGTTCAGTAAAACAAACCATAAATTTCCTCGTGACGACACCGACCTTTCCCCTTTCGATTTTTAGCTCGTTTTTCACGTAGTGGAACAAAAGCGCTATTAGGACGCAAATTTCGTATTCGTCTTCGTTCCATATTTCGTAGTACCTTTTTCTCAGCCAATAAGCAACCAATTGACCTCGGGTTTTCGGCATTTGGTCACATTTGTGCCTTAGATGAGCCGAATCACATTTAAATTTTCCCATGATTTTCCCGAATTTTCCTGAATTTCGCTAGTTTATAACAAAATTTTCTCAAATTTTACCTAGTTTTCAACAAAATCGTACCAAATTTTCCATAAAATATTTCAAATATTCCCGAGTTTCCATGGAATTTTCCGAATTTTCCACAAGATTTTCCTGAATATTTCGGGATTTTACCAAATTTATCCCAAATTTACTGAGTTTACACAAAATTTTATTGAGTTTACAAAAAATTTTCCCCGAATTTTCACTAGTTTTCTACAAAAATTTCCTCAGTTTTCCATAAAATTTTCCCGAGTTTTCCTCAATATTTTCCCGAATTTTCAAAAATTTTTCCCATAATGTTTTCCCCAGCTCAATGGTAGTACATTTAGAGGAGTGGCACAGTACATACTACTTTCTGTTAGTAAAAAGTTCATTAGTTGCATTATTGTAAAATAGAACATGTGAAAAACGCGCTAAAATGACTTGGCCATGCCAATGATTGTTTGGAATTTAAATAATGATTTCGTTGAGAATTTTCTGTATAAATGAAAGATCCAAAAAATGCAAATATCTGTTGATTGCGATTTTCATGACTTCCCAATAACATTAGTGTTTTATTATTTTTATTATTTTATTAATAACAATATATTACGAACACCTTACTTCTTGTTTTTTGACGGTAGAAATGCATTTTTTTTCTCGTGGAGTTCTATAAAGCTTCTATGGGTACTTGTTGAGAAATATGTCTTGGAATATTTAAATTATCTATTTGGCTTTAACAAAGAGTAGAGTTGAGTTTTAATGTTCCGTTATTCAGAATATTCATTCAATAAAGGAATATTGCAATGAAATTAATCAGTATATATATATATATATATATATATATATATATATATATAATGAGGAAAAAACGACTCATTCACGCACTCATCACAATATCTGTGAAACTATTAGTCCTAGAGATTTGAAATTTGGTTGGCATATTCCTTTCATGAAGTAGAGATCCTTTACAAAAGGTTTTTTTTGCAAAAGTCGACCTCCAAGGGAATTGCGAGGGGTTAAAGGGAGTCCTAGTAAATATTATCATTTTCGAACAACTAGACTTACGGTAATGAAACTTGGTTTACATGTTACTTTTGTTGAAATGAGATCCGTTAAGAATGGATTTTACGGAAATGGACTCTCAAAGGAGGTACGTTGCTTATTGAGAGAAAAATTTCCGGTTTTAAACTATTACTTTTATACTTGAAATTTGGCAAACATGTTTATTTTTTTGTGTAGAGATCCAATAAAAGTAGGTTTTCCGGAAATCTACTATGAGGGAGGGGTTTACGGGAGCATAAAAGATAATTCTAGTTCAATTTTAGAAATACGTATCCTGTTCTTTTTAAATCAAGAAGTGATATATAAACTGTATATATTCATACAATATGAAATACCAAGCGAAAAGGGCGGGTAACGGATAGTCTTTTATAATCACTCATTCTTGCTTTTTCCTTTCGTGCCTTAATTCATCCTGATCACTCATTTGAAACAACAAATCATGTATGATGCAAAAACAGCACCTACCACAACTTGAGGTTTGATATTTATCAATGACCAAACAAAAACCTAAGATTATCGTCCAGGGTGCAATTCTTCACAGCACACAGTTAACAATGATCTGCTCCAGTGATGCATACAGTGTGTTACAAATCACTCGATGCCACTCTCGCAAACAAAATTCATTGTCTGAAATTATAGACCACTATGACACATGTTACGTAAAAGAAGAGTGATTTACCTAACATTATGTAACTTGAATCGTGGCTACGCCAAGCATAAATGCTTGCGCGTAGGCTTGACAAAAGAACGAATAGAGACATTGATTACTTACATGAATTCAGGAGAGTAAACGATGGGTTAAGCATTAAAATTTGTGGCGCATTTGACTTATTGTTTTGTTAGAAATCGCCAAATTTGCTACTTGAATGTATTCTAATTGTGTGTTGCTTTTATTAATATTATTTTTACAAAAAAATACTTGGTGGAGTATAAAAAAGAAAGATTTTTTTACATAACTGTAATATCAATAGTGAAATAACCTAAATCAATTTTATTTTCATCTTTATTATTTCATTTCTTGAGAATGTTTGGCGGAGTCTTGCCAAAATTGGCTGTTGGGATAAAAAATCTTTAACAATCATTCATTCATTACATAAGTGTAATTTTCCAAGGATTCACTAAGAATGCTATTGAAAAAAGAAAAAAAAAACTTACGTCGATCAAGAGAGTAAAATTCCCTCAATTAACCCCTTAAGGGGTCATTTTTTTTACCCAAATTGCTTCAAAAAAGCTCCCTCCTCTCTTTTTCTTTGTGAATAACTAAACACCATACATATTTCCCCCTTCATAACAAAATAAATCGCGAAACAAAAGTATTTCAGTTCTGTGACGTTTGAGACAAATAAAGGTAGCGGGATATTGGTGATTTAAATGTTAATGTAAATGTTAAGTTTAATTATGTCACAGCTATTTTTTACAAATTTACATTGAAGTTATTAACTTAGTAATTAGATTATAAGAGTCTAAATTATGTTTTGTGAGGGAGGAGTTTTTGGGGTCTGTGGTCAGCGAAGTTTCCAGTCCTCTTTCGTTCTCTCTGTCTCTCTCTGCCCTCCCTAGGCTTCGAGGGTGACAGCGGTCGGCATCTTTAGCTTCGAGTTACATCCGGTTCATGGATGGAGAGGGGTTCCTCTTGGTGTAAAAGGTTGTCGTGGTAATATCCGAGACAAGCCATGCAATATTTTTAAGGGTGCAGGTGTCAATGCACGTGCGGTGACCATATTCACAGCTGTGTGGCGGGAATCGTTACAATACCACAAACAAACTGCATCACTTTTTGAAAATACTAGCACTAAATAATACACCACAAGAAAAAAATAAGTACAAATCAAAGAAAGCAAAAAATATCAGTGCCCGGGTGAACTTTCGGTAGCCCGGAAGTACTTTGGAAAGCACCGGTACTTTGTACGGGCAAACTGCTTAAGGGGTTAAGCATACAATTCAGGTATTAATAATCAATATTTTTAAAAACATATTTATTTATTTTTAAAGCCATGAGCTTTATTTTTAATCTTTCATTTTGTAAAGTTTCAGAAATTTTTTTAATGAAATAAAAAAATAATAAATTTTAAGGTCAAATTTAAATTACATCAATGAAAATTCAGTCACTGTATATTTCAAATATACACCGATACATCAAAAATTTATCCAAAATTCGAAACGTAAAATAAACTTGAAGGAAAAATAAAGAAGAAAAACCTGTAATTTTCAAACATATTGCCATGAGGACAAAAATATTGCTAAATAGTTGAAATGGGTGGAATACTTTCCAATCAAATTGCTGTACAGTAAAATACCAAAAACAATAGTTTTATATTTGGTAACCCTGCCTGAAAGAGCTAATACATTTTTCTTATCCATTTGCTATCTTGTGCACGATATCTGTGATAGTCATACTATATGCGCCATTTTTTTTGTTAAAAAACGGGGAAAAAACTTCGTATACGGCACGTGATTGTCGACCTACGTTTCATGTCCACGAGGCAAAATGAGCTACATGAAAACAATCGCATGCATACAGACATCGATGTGAGTGAATGTGAATTTTTAGAACTATTTGGAAAACCGGAATCTGATTTTGGAAGGATTTATGTGACTTTTCCTTCTTTTAGAATAAAAACCCTTATCAAAATACCCAAAATGTTAATATCTCTTGCGCAAATCTAACAGAAAATGTTAACAAAAATACAACTCCTTTTTTTATGAGATTATTGGATCCTTATGAAAGTTGACACCCTTACTTTTTCTCTTAAAATATTCCAAAAGTTCTCGGCTCATACATGAGTATACGAGAGAGGGGATACAAATATAACCGGAATTTATTTTTTTATTTTGTATTTCTATTACACTCTACATTAGTCCCATTCAAAGTATTGTCCATGTGCAATAATTCACTTGTTCCAACGCTTTTGCAATTGCTTAAAAAGCTAGTGCTTAGTTCTGGAATTCTTGAGGCAGGACACTGTACAATGCCGTCAGTGTGCTCTTTGACTTCATACACAACTCTGAAGCACTTTACTTTTAGAATTCTCTTTACCAGTGGGGAAAAAAATCGAATGGAGCCAGATCTGATCAGTAGGGTGGTTGAGGCACAAACACCAGATTGTTGTTTTTCAAACACTGTCAGACCGTTAAAGCTGTGTCGGTTGGAACATTGTCGTGAAGGTGTTCCATGACATGTTCGTTTCTTTAGAAACTTAGTTGTTGGCCTTTGAAAGATCTTCACCAATTGCACATTTGATTTTGGAAATGTTTTCGTCATTTCTTCCTGTCGAACGATGCCCTAGGTATAGCATGTCTTTAGTTGGCATGTTGCCAGATTTGAAACGCGAAATCCAATCGCAGATCTGTGATATTCCCAAAGCAGCATCAGCACCCAAAGTCTTGCTTAGAAGTCCCAACTGTCTCAGTTGTAGTTTTCCCTAACAGAAGGTAAAATTTCACACCAACTGTTGGTTCTTTGTGTGGGCAGCCATCTCATTAATCCCCAATGGGTTGAAACAGAAACGCACAAAACAGAGCACCATAAGCAATTCGCTGAACTCAGACTGGCGCCAGCTCAATAACGGTTGCGGGAGACCCCTAACTAATACCATCTAACAGTACAATTCGTAATTATAAAGCATGCACTCGTAATAGTTCGGTTCTGGTTATTTTCGGGTGCCCCCTCGTATACAGCATGTAAAATCAAGGAAATAGTAAAACATACATTCGCTGCAAAATCTAATAGTCTTTAAGTTACATACTAATAATAATTACAAACATTTTCAAAATAAAGGGCCTTTAATAATCTTTTTTAATAACCTTTTAATTTATAAAATAATTTGCAAAATTTTCTTCTGATTAAAAATTACGTAGATGTCTTATTTTTGTAATGGAGTGTTTTGGGGAATATCTGTCATTCTAAATGGAAATTCTGAGTGTAGAATACTTTTATTATCGTTTCCTTTTTTTCGTCGAGTAAAAAGATTTTATTCCAAACAATCCATCACCTCAAGTATCTATTTTCAAAGCGGAATTCCCTATTCCCTGTTGAAACCTTTGCAGCTTCCTGTGTTAGTAACAATGGAATCTAACTCAATTTTTCCAATTGAACTCTATGCGATGATGAGTTCGGATTCCCTACTGAATAGCAGAAGTAAAGAAATATATTTTCTACCCCAAGAAAAGATTTTCTGCGATCTTTTTGTCTTAAGAGTTTGATTTAATTAAATAAATGTTTCGGAATAAGATTTTTGAAGGAAAATGCTTCAAATTCTGAAAATATAATTTGGAAACGATTTCGCAAAAGGCCAATCTTTTTCTGTATTGAGAGAATTCAACGTATTTAAACGAATTATTGAACAAAAATACGAAATGTATATTTCTTTTGTGAATTTTTATGTTACAATGGAAGTTCGCATTTTAATGTTTTAAGAAATATTAGTAGTTTGAATAGAGGTTAACTTGGTTATGTTTTAAACATTAAATTTGTTGAAACTTAAATAGATAAAAGGATTATCTATTCTATACTTATTATACTAAGAATGTTTAATTGCTTAAAAAAAGTAATTAGCTATTTATTGATTATGCGTAGGTAATTTAAAAGTATCGAGGGAAAACAAGAAAAAAATATTCATGTTTTTCAAGTTTAGCATATTTATTTTTCTACGCTTAAATAGTCTTATAAACTGAAATTTTTAGAAACATTAATTTTTTTTAGTTTAACCCAGTAAAAGTTTTCACTTACTAAAAAAAATTACAAGAAAAATTAGAATTAAAGTAAATATTTTCATTGAAAGTATTACTGGTTAAAGTTTGAAATTTCTTTTACAAAATATATTGAAGAATTTGTGAGGATGGTGAATTTTTAGATGTAACAAAACAAATAGCAATGAATTTCAGGACAGGTTTTTTTTTACTTGAATAAAGTATCAAAAATTTATAATTATCGAAATCTTTTTTACTAAAGATTATACTCGTTATAATATACCAATAATCTTAAGCTGAAATCTTCAACAAGCAGATGTTAGGTGAGGAGACTGCCAGCCGAGTTGTCGTTTTCGTCACTTGACTGAGGTTTAAAATTAGGAGGTCGGTCTCCAAAAGCTCTCGAATTGCTTCAGTGTGAGAATTAAACAACTGGATTCATATTTCTCAAATTCAGGGACTCTAGATTTTTCTACTCAGTACATTTTTCTCCCTTCTCACTGAATTTCTTCCGTGTACTCTTAACAGTTTTAAAACCATCACATATTGCTTTCCTCATAAACTTTCACACACCTATTCTCGTCTTTTCTGCGTGTATGTTTATGTAAAAAAAATAATTTACATACATAGAGTTTCTCTCACAAAGGGAGGTTTTTGCATTTAATATTGTCATAAAGTAGCCTTTGAGGATTGTTAAGGGAGAATGCTCATGAGAACCGGTGACAAATTCATTATCAAAAAGCAGATCTTATCCCTCATGCTTTCTAAGGTTCTAAAAAGCAGGGATACTCAACCTTTTTTCCTGCCGGGCCACATGCCTATGACAAGTATTTCTCTCGGGCTTCAACATGAGGATAATGGAGAAAAACTCTACAAGACCAAAGTAACATTGGAAAAAGGAAAATTGATCAAAACAAAACTCATGTCTTTAGCTTTTATTTTAATACTATATATATATATATATATATATTACCTCTCAATCAAACATACATAAAATTATTTATTTTCATGCATTTTTTTACTGAGTTGTGAGGTAATTTCGATTTCCTTTCATCTATTACCAAGCATGATCCTTGTTTGCATTCTACAATAAAAAAAAGGATATTGATTGCAAAATTGATAGATTTGATTGTTTGGTTGGTAGAATTTAGTGCTAAAATTCTAGTAAAAATTGTTCTTAAATAAATGAATTTCTCAATGAAATAGGTCATGACCCGGACACTCAGAAAAGGCTGGAGGGCTACAGATTGAGTATCACTGATCTAAAGTATTTAATTAAAAAAAAATACGTGAAATATGTATTAAAAATATGTTATTTTATTATGTACTATCATTTTATTTCGCATTTCTGTTTATACATATATGTATATAAACAGAAACGCAAGGGTTTACGGCTCTGTTCTAGGAATAGACAAGGATGACTACTATTTCTTAACAAAAACACTAACGCTTAATGAAGCACAGGAAAATCACACACGAGACATTTAAACCTAAAAATATAGGTATCAACAGTTTCTCTCACAGGTACTTCTGCATACAATGCTCGTTGCAAAGTTCATAACAGTACATGAATGACATGACCTCGCTCGGCCTATTCCATAATATTTGATGTAAAAAAGTATTATATTGCAAACTACCCGACAAAATATATTGAATAAAAATAAAGTTAAAAAATGAGTTTGAAGTATAATATTGATTTGAATTATATAACAGCTGTAGCTGTTGCTGCTGGCTCACCATCAACGTACGAAAGCAAAAAGAAGAATATTTATACTAGTGATATTTGTAAATAAACTCAAAACACGAACGAGAGACTTTCACGTTTTGTTAAAAATATGGCTTTTATATTTAAAAAATAAAAACATTTTATGAAATCTTAATTAGTTTTTCCATGGTTCAAATCTCCTGTTTCACCTTACTCGACTACTCCTTATTACTCTCTAGTTATAATTTTTTTAAAAAATGAACTTTTTTATAACAAAAAAAATAAATGCTATTCTTTTTGACAAGTGATAATTTTTTACCATCGTTTATAGTATATATCCAAGATTATTTTGGTGATTTTTATCAAAACCCAGAAAAGTTATTTTTAAAAATGTAAATGGTATTTCATAATGCCTTACTCTTATATATAAATTGTATTTAAGTTATATATATATATATATATAAATATATATGAGTTGTAAATTTATGCAATATTATGGATAATTATTTAACAAATGAAAATATGTAGATATGATACAATTAACACTCATAACCATGAATAATTAACCATGAATAAGCATGAATTATGCAATTAATAACATTCACGACAAAATGAGTTTAATTACACTTTTGGAACTCAACGATCACAAAGAAACATATACATGCAAACATAAACAGTTTCAACGGTTTGAAAATGGCTAATGGGTAATTTTATTTATGAGCTCGTATGTACTTTAGGTCCCTGAAAAAGCATAAATATTTAAAATAAAACTATTGATAAAAAAGTTACATTAATAATTCTTCCAAAAATGTGTGTAGTTCAAGCTTAAGACATTATTTTGTGTTTATTCAAAGGGAAAAACAAAGCTACGTGCCTGCATTCTAAATATTTAAAAAGAACAAATTGAATTCGAATTACGTACTCTCTATAAAATAGAAATAAAATTCTTAAGAGTGTTGGGAAAAAAAAAACTTTAACGAGGAAAATTTATTTCAAATCTTATGAATTGCTTATACCGTTACTTTTTTGACAATTAATTAGTAAATAAAGGAGTCTCCAGTTCCCTGCCTCGATCTGTTGGAGTTGCGTGCTTTCGTTTTCTTACAGAACATGACTACTTGCAAAAGCATTTACATCGCATTGGGTAAAGGATTCTGCTTGTTGCCCACTGTGCAACCAGGGTGAAATATATTGATAGTTACCACCTCAAACATTGCCCCATTGCTTTAAAGTTTTTTTGTAGACAACTCTATGGAGGCAAATTTTATTTCTTTTTATGTTTCGTCATCAATTTATTGGGCTGCTTGTCGACTAATGGCAGAGATGCCGAAGATGGGCGTAGGATAAAAAAAAAGTAAGCAAATTTACTTTTTTGGTCTTGATCTAATGTTTTTAAATTTTGCATTCTAATTTTTTCGCGTAAATTGAAATAATTTGAATTTTTGTTATAATCTTTAGTATATCCGCAGCATGAATGAAAATATAATTTTAAAATTCAATGCGTAAAAATATCTTAACGCTTGTGCTGTCACGTGGCCAAATAACCTTTGTAAATTGTCAAAATAATGACAATGAATAATGTTGCCGTGGCAATGTTTTGCCTCAACTCTAATATTTCTTGCTAAGAATTCATTTTCTTCGAAAGACTTCATGTAGGAAGCTGTATTAATAAAATGAATTGATTTTAAATTAAAAAGATTTGGTTTCCACAATTTTGTTACAATCCTCTTAATCAATAACTAAAACACCTATATACTGCTTATACGGGTTTTAGGCAATTAAAGTCGGACCTCAATTTAACGAAGTCGCTAACTCTTGAAAAAAAAATAAAGCTCGTTATGAGGGGAATTCGTTAAATAGAGAGATTCCTTATACTTTATTAGATATATACCTTAGAAACCATATAAAGAAAATTTTAATAATAAACACCATATATTATTTTAAAAAAACAATTATTCACACACACACATACACGCATTTTTAAAAAAAATTAATATTTATTTATTTTATAAATCTTACGCATCTAAAAGAAATCTGCGAGGAAACAATCGAAAAAAACACGAATGCACTGTATTTTCAACTTAAAAATAGTTTTGTATTAAAATTGATAAACTTTTTAATGACATTTTTTTCTAATGTTAAGCCTACAAGTAATTTTTAAGCATACATTATTTTATGACTAGTAATTTTAATCATACACTACCGCATGTGTCTTTAAATGTTCTTATAATTACACTTTTTGTTAAAAAAATTATGGCAATTTCATTGCTCTAAGTGAGTTAGGCACCTGCTAGAACCAGTTCAAGGTCGTTGATCACCAGAAAATGAGTTTAGAGGGAGAATAATTTGAAATGTCCAGAAAGATTTTAAAAATAGGGAGAAAAAAATCGAATCACAAGAGAAAATTTCGTTGAATAGGAAATGCACTTCGCTATTTGAAGGTTATTTTACGGTGGAAAAATGTTCTTGGTTACAGGAAAAAGTTCACGAAATAGAATAATTCGTAAAATAGAGGTTCGTAAGATGGAGGTCCAAGTGCAATTATTAAATAAGGGACCTTTTTTTGGAATTGATCAAATGTTTTTAAATTTGGCATTCTAATTTCCCCCCCCCATGAAAATCAAAATAATTTGAATTTTTATCATAATCATTAATATAATCGCAGAATGAATAAAAATAATTTTAAAATTCAATGTGTAAAGCACTCTTTCTTACTCTCTCATCCTCTCTCTGACACACTTACACACACATATATATGATAAAAAAAGAAAGATTTATCAAATCGTATTATTTTCCACCATAAATAACTTATTCACTTTTGTTTGTCCTTTTTCTTTCCCAATAGAAGCAAACAGAAATAGAGAGAGTGCGCGCACCCCAAAAGAGAAAAGCAGAACACTCTTTATAAGAGAGACACACATTTATCTTTTACTGGATCCTCCTTCTCATCCCTCCCTTTCTTTCCAAACCCTCCCCCTAAAAGGGGTATTTAAATTTTTAAACTCGGTTTCCTTTCGGCCACGCCACAATTGTGACAGATCATATGTTTTCCGGATCTTCCACCGTCATCATATTTTCAAGACAAGGGTTGGAGGTCTGAAGCGAGCAAAAGAAACGCGATACCATTGGAGGGTTCCCTCTGGTCCGTTATATAGCCACTCAACCCAACAGCAAGTGCCTCAGTCATAACCCGGAGCTCTGGCTTTGCGTCAATATTGAGCTTCCAGCCTAGCACACGGCTTCTCCCAGTGTTTGTTCTTGATATGTGCGGAGCGTCCTTCTGCGTTAAGAGAGGAATCCAGAGTTCTCTTGGGTGTAGAATATCTCTGGGATGTGATTCTTTTTCCTCTAGCCCCCTCCCCCTTCTCACTGCACTTGGCTTCATCTCCCGTTTTATTTTTTGTATGTATGCATGCATTTTTTTTTTTTTTTTTTTTTTTTTGACAACCAGATGTTCCTCCCTGACACAACACCGAATAAGGCCAGTGTAATTCGGTCTTTCCTGTTTGTTCCGCGAGAGCCATTTCAAATATTTGAAAGTTAGTTCATGAAAAATGCACAGCTGAGTTTTCACACGGCTCGCTTCGTTTGGTTGCGTTGCGTTGAGTTGAGTGGAGTGGATGCTGGTTTTTAAGATTCGTCAGCAAGATACAGTCGTCTGAGCAATCGGATTATGAAAGCAACGTATCTCCATGGAATTCTTTCTTCAAACGCAAAATGCGAGGCTACCACCACATTCGGTTTTCTGGTAACTTATTTATGACTAATATTTCTAAACTTCGAAGAAACGACGCCATTTTTCTGAGAACAGGATGTCGACATCTTTAAACTTATAAGCCGATAAAAATTTGTTGTATTTGAATGTTGATGTGGATTTTTATCAGTAATAAAATATATAATATTAACCAATCATGTTCATATTTTTATTAAATTAAGTACATGTTTTCTAGAAATGTTTTGCATTAGAAAAAGATATATATATATTTGTAATATTTGTCGTAAGGATACGACAAGTTTCCTATTCAATAAAATACTGTGTATAATCAAATCAAAGGGATATTATTTTTACACCATACACAGAAACTAAATGCAAACATTAACTACACTACACTCACATTTTAATTTTAACATCTCCGTAACTTTATTCAATATGACGATTGATAAGTAAGGTCATCAATAGTATTAAGTAAGTTACCGACTAGGTAAAATAATTACAGAGGTATCAGATGAAGGAAATTTATTACTCTTACATAATGTAAACTCATTTCTCAACATAATCACCACTCACAGCCACATATTTGTTCAATCGTTCTATTCATTTCTTCATTCCGTCTATGAAGACATATTCTGGTTGACTGCGTATATAGTTGCGCTCGACTGCCTGAACTTTGGCATCCTGGATTCATCATTACGACCCAGAAAACAAGAGGTAGTCCATGGAATAACGTCATCCTGACTCTCCGAGTGCCAAGAAATTCAAACTTTCAGCTCCAAAAGTCATGCCGTCTTTTGGGGTGCAAGCGGTGTGCTCTACACGGAATTTCTGACTAAAGGACTAACGGTGAAATTTTTTAACTGTGGAATATTATGATCACTCAAACAACGCATCCACGGAATCAGACCGGAATGAAACATCTTTCTTTTTCATCACGACAATGCAAGACCGCATTGCAGTGCACAAACACAGGACGTCATGGTAAAACTAAAACTCTCAGTGGTTCCCCAACCTTCTTAAAGCCCAGATTTGGCACCATAGGACGTTTGGATGTTCCCAAAATTGAAGGAGACTTTGAAAGGTCAACGTTTTTCTATGGATGTCGAATTTCAGGAAACCGTGCGCAAATGGTTACTCAGCCAACCAAAATCTTTCTAGATGGACGGAATGAAGAAATGGATCAAACGATTAAACAAATGTGTAGCTGTCAGTGGTGACTATGTTGAGAAATGAGTTTATAATATGTAAGAGTAATAAATTTCCTTCATTCTGATAACTCTGTAACTATTTTATCTTTTGTCAGAAACTTATTTTATACTATTGGAGAGTTTACTTATCAATCATCCCTCGTACGAGATTACATGAATCTATTTGTAGCTGCATTTCCACTCAACTTAAGTGTCCGCAGTAGCCGAGTCATCATGTACCTGTAGAGTTCGTGACCAATTGTTACCCAAAAGAGAGGGGGTTGAAGGTTAAACCCTGCCCCCCCTAGACCAAAATTTTTTTAAATTTTTATCGTAGAGAATATTCATGGAAACTTTGATGTATGCGTTTTTTAGAATGTAGCCTCCACATACGAGAGTTTATGTACGTCACTGTCAGTGGTGCACACAGAAATGTTTCAAGAGGGGTATCCAGGGTCGAAAGTTCACCATTCTTGTATCATGCTCCAATATACCACCCAACATATTCAGTCCCTGAAAGGGGCATTAGGGTCGTCCGGCATAATCTTGCAAAGTTACAGGAATTTCTAAAATTCGATTTCAAAATCTCGTTCACCATCGCAAATTGCAACAGAAACGCACTTTTCCCGCACCAAGACATTAAGGGTAAGGCTCTTGCCACGGTTTGCGTAATAAATGGTCGTCCTGAATTATCCGGCAAAGTAACAGTTATTTCTCAGATTGGATATCGGATTTGGATTATCCATTTTGAAGTACGCCAGGGTCCAAATTTTCACGATTCAAGGCTTTTAATGTAAGCCCCTGTTATGGTGTGTCTAAGATACGGTCGGCCGGCCTTATCCGGTAAAGTTAGAGTTATTTTTGGAAACTGACTCGAAAATCGGATTCCACACCCCGAAATACGCCAGGCATTTAATTTTCGTGCGTTTTGGTTTGCAATATCTGCTTCCATAGACACATGAGCATTGCCACATTTTGCGAATATTCCCGTAAGGGAATAATCGCAAAATCTGGCAATGTGTTTTCGGGATTCTTCACATTTCCGGCAATAAAAGAATTATGGCGTCATTAATTTAAATAAAAACTATCCCTATCCTATGTCTTAAGTTGTACAAAATGACACACAGTATGCAAAGTTATATTATGATCGGTTGAATAGTTTTGGAGTCCATCGCGGACAAACACACAACTGTGACACGTAATTTTTATACATAAAGATATATATTAATAAAAACTTTTAAATATGATTAGTATGTATTATTTCCAACATTTACCAAAATACTTCGTTATTATTAATAATAACCATGTTTTTTTATCACTTTAACCGTAATATATGCATAGTATTAAAAAATAGCACCCAAAATCTACGCAGCTTAATTCCTCGTTGGAAGTACATAAAAAATGTCCCAAGAACTGTACCTGTACAATTCATTGCTTACGAGAAAAATACGAAAAATAAAGTATGTCGGTGTTAGGAAAAAACACCACATAAACGGCAGTATTTGCAAATATTTATAAAGGTACACTCAGGAACCAAAATATTATGACCACCTGTCAATAACGAGTTGGCCCACCTTTGGCGCGCAACACAGCTTCAACCCGCCTTGCCGTGGATGCCACAAGTCCTTGGCCGGAGACAGATTGTATCAGATGTTTAGGCAACGGCCACGCAAATCCGAGATACTGCGAATTGGTGGTCTTTGAACTCTGAGCTTCTGTCCCATGACATCCCAAATGTGTTCTATCGCATTGAGATCCGGTGAGTTAGGTGGCCAGGTCTTTAACCGAAATTCAGCATCATGTTCCTGGAACCACTCCAACACAATTTTAGCCTTATGACACGGGGCGTTGTCCTGTTGGAACATTCCATTTCCAGCTGGAAAAACAGATGCCAACTAAGGGTGCAACTGGTCCGCAATGATGTTCAGATACCCTGTAGCATTCATGGTCTGCTCTACCACAGCCACGAGTCCTACAGGCGCACAAGAGAACGTCACCCAAAGCATAGTACCGCCGCCATCGGCCTGTGTATGACCTACTGTACATTGAGGGAACAACTGTTCGCTTGGAAGACGGCGTATCCTGACACGGCATCGGCGTGAGGAATGACAAACCATGATTCACATCTGACCAGGCCACCATGATTCATCTCCCACTGATCCATGGACCAGTCACGATGTTCCCGGGTCCATAGCATGCGCAGTTGGCGAAGACGCTTGGTCAGCAAAGGCACACAAGTGGGACAAGTGTATATGCTCAAAATGTCCACCGTGGATATCGAGGCAAGCTTAAGAGAGTCGAGGAATTAATGAGTGCACAAGTGCAAGTAATGATGGTTAACAACGTTCCTTCGTACAGCAGTTGCACGAAACTTGTCTGAACTGCCCATGCTGCGTGAATCGGTTTCTCAGCGTTCCGACATGCGCTGGTGTTTCGCGCAGGACGTAGTCGACTGAAAAGTTTTGCATAAACCCAATGCTTCTTCTTTACCCAATTAATATCCGCAAGAAGTTTGGAATAATTTTACGAATATTTACTCCATGTTTTTCGCATTTTACGATTTATGCTTAACTTTTGGATACCAGTATATATTGTGAGCTTTTCAAAAGTTCTAGTTCAGGTTCGGTAGAAAAGTCTTAGCTATATAAGGGCGAAATATTATTATGGAAACATTTTCCATAAAAAAGGAGAGTATTTTGAAAATATGTTAGTTATATAAATGCGTTAATTATTTCATTTTTGTAGTAAGGCTGTCTAAGGAAAATCTTCCAATGCTCAAATTAGTTTCAAAGACGATTTTTAAGATCTTTGATTTCAACTTTCAAGCCTTGTCAAGGTAACTTATTTCGTTATCTTCGATTGAAAGTATTTTTTTCCTTTTCCCTCTGTCGTAAATATGGCTATGATAGTCGAGTAGTCTAGGTCTTGAACTCAGGATCGACGCTTTTTTTGCGGAATCATGGATTCAAGTCCAACCTATCATCTAGAGGGGCTAAGACATTTTAATCAAGATTCAAAATCCTCACATGATGCGATGCGGAAGTTAGAAGGAAATACTAGTTCAAGCGTCATCCTCGACACTAACCTTAATAACTAACCTTATCTAAGGATATCATATCTTATCTGAAGTTATCTTATCTAGTCTAAAGACATCTTACCTTATCAAATGATATAATCTCATTTAAGAATAACTAACTTTATCTAAGGATCACTTATCTCATCTATGGATATAACTAATCTTATTTAAGGATAACTAACCTCTCATCTACAGACATATTTTAACTAACCTCATCTACAGACATATCTTAACTAAGGATAACTAACCTCATCTACAGACATATTTTAACTAACCCCATCTACAGACATATCTTAACTAAGGATAACTAACCTCATCTACAGACATATTTTAACTAACCTCATCTACAGACATATCTTAACTAAGAATAACTAACCTCATCTATGGATATTTAATATTATCTAAGGATAACTGACATCATCATTGGATATCTTATCTTATCTAAAGGTAAATAACATCATCATTGTATATCTTATCTTATCTATGAATAAATAACATCATCACATTGGATATCTTATCTTGTCTAAGGATAACTAGCATCATCATTGGATATCATATATAAGGATAACTAACATCATCATTGGCTATCTTATCTTATCTAAGGATAACTAACTTAATCTAAGGATATCTGACCTGATCTAAGGATAAGCTTTCCTTGCTAAAATTAGTTTAATGAATTACTTTCAAAAACCATGAGCGCGGTTTTGTTAAAGCAATAGACGTTTCTACAACCTTTTGTTGAGATATTACATTTGATTTAACATTCACAACATGGAAATAGTATTAATAAGTTACGCAATAATGTGCAATAATTCCTTAACACGCCTCTTGAAACAGCTTACGTGTTTATTACATTATTAAAATTGGATCTTAATTAAATCTTCACCCTGCATGAAACTGGTAGAGCATGCACCAATCGCCTCATCAATCAATCTCATTCTTTACAGATGGTTGGAATGGCCTTGTTCCTCTTTCAATGCAGCCTCCAAAGGTTTACTGAACCATAGACATGCAGCTACAAGAGGATACAACAAGCCAGCAGCCATAAAGAATAAAAACAAAATATGAAACGACTAGGGAAGTGAAGTGGATTGAAAAAAAAATGTCGCGAAGCTGCAGACACGGTTTCAAAGCACTGCAGATCTTTTGTTCGTAATTAGAAAAATATGACCCGTCCCGAAAATCTAATTTACGGGCCTTTCCTCCCACTGTAATGATATTTATATGTTTCCGTTCACCTCTTTAATCGAATTGAGCAGGGTCGGAGCGACCCCTCTACGGGGGACTGCAGGACTGATCGCAGGGGGGCCCTCCCTGATCGAGCATTAGGCCTATTTCTGAATTGCCGACTCGTGGTAATGTTCGCTGCTGTAAAAGCTTACAATTCTTTTATTTTTTCGAAAGTTTATTCTGTAAAAGTTTTCAGAGAGGATCGTTTTGGCGGTTAAGTACTTCGCCAAAAGGCATAAAGGAAAATTTACTTTTTCGACAAAAGGTACTAGAAAAGCTAGGAGATCCTTTCCCATATGGGAGAGTTGACTTTTTTTTTGTCTCTTACGTACAAGGCATTAACGGTACTTGTTGAACGCATAAAAGCAACTTAATTCACGTAATTATATAAATGGCTTTTCGCTTGCTTCTATTGCTTAGCAAACTTGGCGCACTGAAATAGTGAATTTTAATTCTTAATGAATGGTGCCAGTTAACTGAATAAGTCAAGATCGAATACAAGGTTAAAAAATTTAAAAGATGAAAGAGACGGGATTTTAAATCGCCATTTAAATGGGTTTTATTGTAGTTTCTTAAAGTTGGAGCTTATGTAGTGAGTAAAATATTTTAAATAAAAGTTTATTAAAAATATCTTATACGATTTGGCATACGGAACAAAAGACGATTTTTCTATCTATTCAAATAAACTTTTGCCATTTTTTGGTAAAATATTGAGAAGTCTTAGGATGTAAACTTTTTCAATTCTTTCATTCATACAATATATGGATCAAAAGTAAATATCTACGTTCATATTTTAAGAGAATTTATACTTCAATGATCGGATTAAATTTCTTCTATGGATTCTTGTTTAGGGTATTTAGACTGTCAAATATTTATTCTGGTACTGACTGCCACCAAAAGACGATTTTATTGATTCTGTAAAATTAAATTTTCTCTGATTAACTCAACGATTAACTAAATTATCACATTAATTTAGCTTTGTAAACAGATATTTCTGTTCAGAAATCCATATTATAAGAGCAAGGGCTTTAGCAATTTGATTTATATTTACCCAGTTGATCCTTTATAAGATCAGAACTCAACTAGAATCAGGAAGGAATGCTTTTGATTTAACGAACTTCATCTATCTTGAGGTTTCCACAATTGTTCCTTTCTCTGTAAAGACCTTTGAAGTCTACGGTAGCCTAGTGTTGGTAATGGACTAATGGCTAGCATGTCGAGCTCAGTACCACTGAAGACCCACCGTGTAGGGGAGCGATGCACGTTAAATCTGACGAGAGCTCGAGCGTCCTCCCGTTAATATGGTGTGATAGTTAGGAGAGGGGTGTGCAAGCTCAGGTGTCATTCTCGTCATTTGGCCATGCTTCAAAATTACGAGGTCCATCGCCAAAAGCCCTCGTGTGGCTGAACAGTGTGATGCTAATATTCACTCACTCACTGAAAAGACCCTTTTTGTTCAATTATACAGAAATAGAATAAAATTTCAATTTGCTTACTATGCACTAATTTTTTGTTGTCAGCCAAAAGTGCAGCATGAGTGAGGGAGAGCAATAATAATGTTGCATTACAATACAACATTAGGACTTTAGCAACGGGCCTCGTAATTTTGAACCTCCGTCAAATGACGCGGATGATATCTGAGCTAGTACATCCCGTTCCTAGCAACCACGCTACCCCACGAGTGGATATTGAGCCTCGGCAGATTTAACGTGCACCAGCCCCGCTAAACGACAGATCTTCAGTGTCAACAAGAGTTGAACCCGTGACAGCAAAACAATTTTTAAGAGAAAGGGGAAGGGGGTCTCTCACTTCATTTTTATATCTAAAAATTAATATCAAAATTCGTTTCTTATTTTAAATGAAAAAAAAATTTTTTTAGAGTACGGGATTTTGAAAGTTTAGTTTTTTTTTTTTACGAAAAAATGCAAAAATTTAATTTTTGTTAGATTTGAATGTTTTGATTTAATTTTTTTTAATTACGTCACAGATGGGCTATAGGTGACGCACCTCGGAATTTTGAACCACTGTCAAATTTTCGAGAATTACATCTGAAATATAGCAACACTCCATTCCAGTTTTCTCCGCTTGAAAAGCATTTATTTTATTAGAAGTGATTTGATTAAAACTTAAACGAACAGTAATCCTTATGGAGGTTATGCCCTCCCCTTAATCGCTGCGCCAATATCTTCAGGATTTTGTTACAGAGATTTGTTTAAATTCATAGAGATAAAGAGAGAGAGAGAGAGATTTATAGTAAAATAATCATGCAAACGACGTTTAATTCATAAATGAGCAACAAAAACTGGAACATTTTTACTGATCAATAAAATGTGCTTGCTTTAGCCATACATCAGGAATATCAACACGAATTCAACAACAGAAAAAATTATTTTAAGCCCAATTTCAACACAAAAGGGAAAAAAAATCAGCAATCCAAATAAATGTCACGCAAAAGTAATAGGGAGGCAGTCTAAAAGTGAGAAAAAAATAATAAAAATGACTCGAATTAGTACGAAAATAAAGAAAAAATATCCTGATTGTGTCCCCATAAATTGATATTGACACTTAGCTCGCTCCATTTGCCTGTTTTCTGGGACGCGTTCATCGTATGAATTCATTATCGTACATTTAAAGGCGTTCGACCATTAAGGGATAATTGATTCGTCGTTCTAACTCGTCTGTGTATGAGTGTGCACGCTAACACCCGTATGCAGCGGCGTAAAATCCAGGGATTTTCGGAATCAGGAGGGGGGAGGTCACGTGGTGTCACCCTCCGATGTGGTAATGGAGAAAGTTTTTGAGGGGGAAGCACTGTAGTTGCAGATTGTCAATTTCCTGCAACACTTCGTGAAGCACCAGTTTTTCATTGTTGTTGAAATGTGATCTAATTATATATATATATATATATTTATAAGCATTGAGTATGGAGAGAGAGCCGATTTTACGCCCAAGGTTGTCTGAGTTGTTTAAATCATCTAGATCTGTTTATTGATATTGTTTTCTATCTATTTACTCCGCTGCTTCCCGAGCATTTTTCTTTATTGTTCCATCCTGTACGGGGTCTTCTTTTTCTTCTCTTGCCTTGTGCTTTCAAAAACATTATTTGCTTAATTGGGTTGCTGTCATCATACCTGAATATAGGGCCAAGTTATCTTAGTTGTGAAAAACCTTAATTACTTTAATTAAATTTATTTCTCCATACTTCCCTTCCTTTGTAATTCAAAATTGAGAAGTATTCTTCAGTCTCCCTTTCCCCAAAAATTCTCAATATTTTTTCGTTTAAATCTCAATAAATTTTCCTCATCTAGTATTTTTACTCTCCAGCACTCCACTGCCATATAAAACTATGGGTTTTCATAAGTGTTTTGTATAGTTGTACTTTTGCTTCCCA